>WHYT01015237.1:24068-52967 GCA_009806455.1 Tetrax tetrax | reverse complement strand
GGCGGCGGGGCCCGGTTACCGGTATCACCGCGCTGGATTCCCGGGAGCTTCTCGCTGCGGGGCTCCGTCTCCCCCCTCCCCGGCCCCCATTCCTCCCCCCGTTACCGGCCGTTACCGTCGGTGGAGGTGCGGATGAGGTCTGCCATGGTGCGGGCCTCCTCCATGCCGCCGGTGCCGGTGTGACGGCGGAGCGGCGCCGGGGCAGGTCGGACCGGGCGCGGTGACTCAGTGGCCGGCAGTGACGGAGCGCCCGGGAACGTGGGTCCGGGCGGGGAGGGTGGCGTTGGCTCGGCCGCAGCCCGGTCCCGCCACCCGCGGAGCCCCGGGCAGAGGAGCCGGCCCTGAGCGTTCCCCGCTCCCAGCTCCACGTTGGTGGGATGTGGTGGCTGAGCCCGAAGCGTAGGCCTGAGCGAGAAATGGCACAAAGGCCGCAGAGAAGCGCGGGACTGCGGGGAGGTGACCGGTGTGGCGCGGAGGAAGGAAACGCCAAGGGCTTGACCTCACCGACGGCCTCCCCGCTGTTCCCAAAGGGGGCTCGGGCCGAGCCTCGCACGGGCCCGCCGTGCTGAGGCCCTGCGGGTGTTCGTTGCTGCTCAGGTTGTCAGGACAAAGCTTTTACCGCCCGCAGAGTGCTTGCTGCCGTTGCTTATTGTCCCTTTTCTGGTGGCAAAAGGGCTGTGGCACGTCCACCTCTTCTTTCCCTCTCCCTTTCGCCCAAACCAGCCTTGTTGGAGCAGCGACGGCCGCCCTCACCCTCAGCGGAGACGCGCGTCTCTGCGCTGCTGCAGGGACACTCTGATGCCTCGTTACCGCTCTCGTTAGAGACTCTAACGCCTCGTTATCGTTCCTCCCAGAGAGAAGCAACCTGGCCGGGGTGCGGCACATCCTGCTGGTGCTCTCCGGGAAGGGCGGCGTGGGGAAGAGCACCATCTCCACCGAGCTCGCTCTGTCGCTGCGGCACTCGGGGAAGAAGGTGAGCGAGGGTCTGCGGGAGGCTGAGCTCTTCTGCCGCCCGGCCTCCAGCTGGGCTGGGTTTGCTCACCCTTGGCGTGTACGCGGCCGGTGTGGGCGACGTAGAGATCCTCTGCGCTGTTTGTGATAGCAGCTCAAGTGTTTCTTTTTTTTTTTGTGTGAGCGCAGTTCACTTCCCCTTCATCCCAGAGACTGAAATGATCTGAGATTTGTTGTTGGTTTTGAAGCCGAGGCCCTGAGAAATTAGTTTGGTTTGTGGTGTAACACGCGTTCCCGTTGTGGAGTGAAGTGGTTGAGCTGAAGGACGGCGTTACGGTGGGGACAAAGCAGAGCTGTGTGGATGCGAGAGGCTGAATTCCCCAATGAATTTTTTAAAGGCTCTGTGGAGCCAGTGCCACTTGGATCCTGGCATAAAGGTCTCCCTAAAATGCCTGGAAATATCCAGGAGAGGCTCCTGGGAGAGAAGAAGAGAAGGAAGGCGGTCAAACTTTAAAGAATTCTTTGAACCTGTCTTTCAAATCTGGCTGCTGAGCTACAGAGTCCTTGCTTGTAAAGTGCTGCGAGCGGCTGAAAACTGGATGCTGCCTCCCCCGCCCAGGGAAGGAGCGCGGCGGGGGGCTGCCGCCGTGCTCAGCCCTGCCTGAAGGGCTCTGCCTCGTCGCCCGCAGGTGGGGATCCTGGACGTGGACCTGTGCGGCCCCAGCGTACCCCGCATGTTCAGGGCGCAGGACAGCGATGTGCACCAGTGCGACGGCGGCTGGGTCCCCGTCTTTGTGGACCGAGAGAAGAGCGTCTCGCTCATGTCCATCGGCTTCCTGCTGGAGAAGCCGGACGATGCCGTGGTGTGGAGAGGGCCCAAGAAAAACGGTACAGTGGGTTTTGGCTGCTGGTAGCCGCCTTCCAGTGTGAGGAACCTTCTGTGAACCCTCCTGGAGGTGGCGTTTGCTCCTGCTGGGGGCTGGGTTTTTCTGGGCAGCGCTGTGGAGCTGTGGACCTGATCTGGGTTCAGATCACTCGGGCTGGAGGGGAGCGCAGCGCACGCTGTGCTGACAGATGGCCCTGCTGTCTCTCCCTGGGCCCTTGTCACCCCAGGTGCCTCCTGACGCCCGCCCTGCCTGGCCCACAGCTCCCAGGGCACCGGTTGAAACCTCTTGTTTTGTTTTTTGGTTTTTTTTTTTTTTTCCCTGCCCCTTTTATTTCCGTAGCCTTGATCAAACAATTTGTTGCTGACGTGGCCTGGGGGGACCTGGACTTCCTCATCGTGGACACGCCGCCAGGCACGTCGGACGAGCACATCTCCACGGTGGAGGCTTTGCGGCCCTACAAACCGCTTGGAGCAATCCTGGTCACGACGCCCCAGGTAGGGGCGGCTGGCTGGGGCTGAACTGGAGATCCTGGGCGAGCTTCTGCCTCCAGGTGTGGTTTGGGAGGGGGAAACGTGCGCCAGGACAGCCGGACGCCCCCAACCTCCGCTGTTCCTCCCCCGCAGGCTGTGTCTGTGGGAGACGTGAGGCGCGAGCTGACGTTCTGTAAGAAGATGGGCTTACGAGTGCTCGGCATCGTGGAGAACATGAGCGGCTTTGTCTGCCCGCACTGCTCGGTGAGTTCATTGTGGCCTCCGGGCTGTTGTGGGTTCTCATTCCCGATGGGATAATGGAGGAGGTGGTGCCTGGGGTGGAAAACTGGCAAATGCCACAAGAACGATGCTGCGAGCTGGGGAAACTGGGTCAGCTTGGGAAGAAGCCACTGGCTCCGCTTTCCCGAAGAGCTGGGGAAGGGCAGGGGTGAAGGCGGTGCCCTGAGGCTGGGAGGCAGAGGGCAGCTGGCTCCGCTCACGTGCCGGCAGCGCCTGCCCTGTCGCGTGGAGCCCTGGGGTTTATGACTCACTGCTCTTCCTCCTTCAGGAGTGCACAAACATCTTTTCCAAAGGAGGAGGTGAGGAGCTGGCCAAGCACGCCGGGGTCCCTTTCCTAGGTGAGTGGCCTCTTGAGCAGAGCTTTCCGTGGACAGAAGCGATATCGCTGTGGGAATGCTTGAGCGGAGGGATGCAGCGTCCCAGAGATGGGCGGGCTGGGCTCCCCGTGAGCCCCTGGTTCCCTGTCAGAGGCAGGGTGTGGTTCTTGCATTGCTTCTCTGCCATCCAAACCGCTCAGAGCGTGCAGGGGAGTGATGATCAGCAGCCTGCTCTGGGAAGCTCAGGAACTGGGGCCGAGGGCTGAACCCCTCAGGTTGACAGGGTGGGAGAGTGTCTCTTCTGGAGCGCTGTGGTGGAGTCTTGGACGCTGAGGGAGGAGTTGCTGGTGAGCAGTAGCTCCTGGAGAGCTCAGTGAGGCTGGTGGCTTCTCTTTCCTACCGCTTCCCCCGGAGATGACTCTGCCAGGGTGTTTCTTTAATCCTGATTCCAGGCTTTTGCTGTACAATGAGCGACCAGTCACTCTCCCTGTTCCACAGGTTGTGTTCCCCTGGACCCCCAGCTCAGCCAGAGCTTGGAGGAAGGCAGAGATTTCATCCAAGAGTTTCCCAAGAGTTCTGCCTTCCCTGCCTTGACTCGCATCGCCCAGCAGATCCTGGATGGTACGTCGCAGCCGAGCTCCTGAGGAGGGTACGGAGCTGGACTCTTGCCAGCTGAGCCGATAGCGCTGGCGGGGAAGGGATGCACAAACTGTTCAGCGATAAAACTGTCTCACTGGAGGGTAATGGAGGGAGGGGGGGCACGTGGCATTGGTGCTGTTCAGTGATCCAAAAAGGGAAGCACTGCTCCATCCCCCCGGATCGAAGAGACCCTGCGCGGGCGCTCCGACGCCTGCTTCTTCCCTTCTCAGCGTGGGAGCGCCCTGCCCGGACGGTACAGCTGTTCCCCGCCCCGCAGCGCCTTCCTCTGCAGCCAGCCGTTGCGGAGGTGCCTGGGGAGCTGTAGCTTGTGTCCGCGGCGTCTCGTACACCGCGGCGCTTCCGGCGATCACCCAGGGCAGCTGCGGTGGCGAACGCCGCCGACTGTTCTTCCCTCACCGAACCCGCGTGACACCGATCATCTGCATCGTGGCTCCGCGTGCTGCTGCCTCCTCCTTCCGCTCTTTCTCGCGTGACAGATGATAGGTACGTGGTTCGGTGGCTGGGTGCCCTGGTGTGGACCCAAGCCAGGCCACCTCGCGCTGACAGCTGGGTTCACCGGTTCCTGCTGGGCCACTTTGCGTGAGAAAATGTCTTTAGGAGATCTGCCACCCGTCTGAGGTCTGCGTGCTGCCGTGCTGGAAACGAGGCCTTTCTGGTCTGCTGGGGGTTGTGGCGACTCAGGAATATTTTTTAAAAGGTTCCAGACATAAATGCTTTTCTTAATATCCAAGGCTGACTTGCAGTTTTTTAGCTGTGAGTCCTCGTATTATGAGCACTTCACGTACATCTAGGTCTTTCCTGCTTTTCCCTGGTTCCCGTGCTGGGGTTCAGCCAAATCTTCCCTCCTTCCACACCAGCTCCCAGGTCCAGCCAGTCCCTTGTCTCACCGAAAGCTGGCCCTGGCTCTCCTCCGGGGGATGCTTTGTGGCTGTTCCCCACACCCTGCCGCACGCGGGGCTCCTCGTGTCCCTGCATAGTTCCTCCCTTCTTGCTCGGTGTCCTGTTCCCTTGGATCTCCTTCCGTGACCCCAGAGCTGCTGCTCCCGTGGGATCTGCCCTCTCGCAGGCTCGAATGAAGCTAGGGAAGCAAACGGCCGGTGGTGTCCTCGCGTCTTATCTCCCTCCTGGACTCTGAGCCGCTGTTCCCTGGGTGCTCTCTCCACACTCGGGACTCTTGCAATGCTCCTTTGGGGAGGCAGGGGGAAATGTCGGATTTCTGCTGCCAAACCTGGATTAAAGCTGGCAGCCGTGGTTTGGAGGAGAGCAGGAGGAGCATCTGCTCCTGCTCACGCTGCGCCTGCAGCGAGGACTCGCACCTGACCCCCCATGTGCAACTTTCCTGGAAAATTGGGTTTGACCTTTGGTCACTTATCTGGGATTTGGAGAGCCGGGCAGCGGGGCTGAGCTTGACTGGGCCGTTGGCTTCTGCGGGGTGGCCAGGACCTCTCGCTCCCCCTGGGCACGTGCCACCCACCCGGGGCTTGCAGAAAACGTGCTGCGAGCTCCCGCAGCGCCCCGGGGAGCCGGCGCTCCTCGCCCTGCCTCTACAAACCCCAAGGGGCTCTGATAAGAAACCTCGGCCGGGTGTGGCACGTGCTTTGGAAAAAACATACTTACAAGATGTGTTGCGATAGCTCCAAAGGTTTATTTGTCTGCTATGATTTATCAGGTGGGTGACGTGGGCGGCTTTCTGCGCCCTGCCTACGCCCGCTAGTGCAAGGAAACGATTAAAGCAAGTCGTCTGCCCCCTTCCCTAAACCTGCTGGGGGGGGCTTTTGGGATTTCTCGGCTGCTCTGTGACAGGAAGGTGCTTTGCTTCGTCCCAGTGAGGAGTCCTGGCCCCGGTGGGGACGCCCCTCACCGTAGGGAGGGCTCCGGGCTGGGGGTGCAGCTTTCCCCCCATCCTGGAGGCTCAGAGATGCTCGTGCTCCCGACGGGAGCCGGGAACGACGGCGCTGACGCAGGGGCTGCTATTTAAATATCGAAGGACTGAAATATTTCAGTTTGGAGCCCGGGGAGCCGGTGCCCGTCCAGCATCGCGTGAGCGCGGCTCTCCTTGCCAAGGCGGCACCAAGGCGGGCAGCTGGAGGTGGTGGTGGCAAAGCTGGGTGAACCTTGGGTGGCCACGGAGCCGGGGCTCCTGCTGCCGCCTTGGGAAGCCCGGGCCGGGGCCAGGGAGGCGGCGTGTCCTCTGGGAAGGGCCAGCGCGGCTCAGCAGTGAGCAAAGCTGTCCTCCGTGGTGTCGCGGAGGTCCAGGCCCGCCATGGCAGGGGGGTGGAGGCAGGTGAGGTTGTTGTAGGTGTAGACGGGGATGTGGGTGTCGTCCCCCTCGGCCACGGACTGCACGAAGCGCGGGACCACCACCGGGTGCTGCAGGGAGAAGTCCCGCAAGCCCTTCAGGGAGCAGTTGCAGTGCCAGTTGTTGCCCCCCAGCCAGAGCTGCTCCAGGGCGAAGGAGGCGCAGAGGAATCCCACCGAGAAGGTCTCCAGTGAGTTGTTCCTCAGGCTGAGGTACCGCAGGTTGGCCAGGGGGGAGATGACCGTGTTGTCCAGCGTCTCCAGCTGGTTGTGGGAGAGGTCAAGCCAGAAAAGTCTCTGGAGCGGGCTGAAGGTGTCCTGGGAGATCTCCATGAGCTGATTGGAGGAGAGGAAGAGGTACTCCAGGTTGCTCAGACCCACAAAGAGCTGGGGCGAGAGGTGGCTCAGCCTGTTGTGCTTCAGGTCGAGCTCCAGGAGCTCGTGCAGTTCGCTGAAGCTTTGGTCTTCGATGACGGAGATGGCGTTGTGCTGCAGGAAGAGCCGCCGCAGGCTGGAGAGGCTGGAGAAGGTGTTGGCCTGGATCCTGCCGAGGCAGCTGTGCTCCAGGTGGAGGCTGTGCAACTTGGTAACCCCCTTGAAGACGTAGTCAGGGAGGACCTTGAGGCAGTTTGCGGACAAGTACATCACTGCCACGTTGTGCAGCCCCAGGAATGCCCCAACTCTTATCTCCTGTAGCTGGTTGTTGTTGAGGCTGAGGACCTCCAGCTGGCCCAGCCCGTTGAAGGTCCTTTCCGCCAGGCTCCGAATCCTGTTGTGCCCCAGCTGCAGCTCCTCCAGGAACTGGAGGTCTTCGAAAGTCCTGGGCCTGAGGCTGATGATGGAGTTGGTGGACAAGCGTAAGACGTGCAGGCTCAGGAGGCCCAGAAACGTGTCCTCAAACAGCGAGACGAGCCGATTGTGGGAGAGATCCAGCCACCGGAGGGACTTCATGCCCATGAAGGCGCGGGGCGCGATGGCGTTGATCTGGTTGTGGTTCAGGTACAACTTCTGTAGCTTCTGCAGCTTGACAAAGATGTTGATCTTGATGCCCTTGAGCGCGTTCCCGCTCAGGTCCAGCTCCTTCAGCTCGGTAAGGCTGCAGAAGAGCTGGTGCTGGAGGTAGGGGAGCTTGTTCCCAGCCAGGATCAGCTCCCTCAAGTTGGGCAAGTCATGGAAGATCTTGTCGGGCAGGACCACCAGCGAGTTCCAGCCCAGGTTCAGATACCAGAGGTTGGAGAGCCCAGCAAACAGCCCTTCCTCCACCTTACTGAAGTAGTTGTTGTTGAGGCTGAGGGAGACGAGGTTCTGGGTGTGCAGGAAGGTGTGGGGAGCCAAGTGCTTGAGGCAGTTGCGTTCGAGGTGGAGGTGGTAGAGGTTCCGCAGCCCGTGGAAGGCGTGCTGTTCCACGGCGGCCAGCTGGCTGCTCTGCAGGTCCAGAAAGTCCAGCGCTGAGAGGTTCCTGAAGGCAGCGTCCGGCAGCAGGGTGAAGTTATTGCCGTCCAGCCAAAGGGCTTTGGCGTTGGGGGGGATGTCCTCGGGCAGGCGCGTCAGGTTGCGGGTGCTGCAGAAGACGTTGAGCTCCTCGCTGTAGTCGTCCAAGCTGCAGGCACAAGGGCTGGGGCAGCGTGGGGGGTCCGCGTCCCCCTGCTCCTTTGGGCTGTCTCCCCCCGGGGGCTGGGAGGCAGTGGCCAGCAGCAGGGCCAGGGGGAGCAGGAGGGTGACGCCTGCTGCGGGGCAGGGAGGAAAGGGGATTCCATCAGCGTAGGGCGATGGCTGCCCTAGGAGACCCCCCAGGACCCCCCCATGGGGTGCCTGTCCTGCCGTGGGGTCAGTCCCAGCCCATCGCAGGCACTGGGCAGTTGCGGGAGGTTTTGGAGGCTGGGGAGAGGGTGGGGGGTTCATCCCCCAACTCCTAGCGCAGCTCAGACCCCTTGGGCGTGCGGACCTCTGAAATTCCCCCCTCTCTGCTCCCTTCCCCTCGGGAAAGGCCAGCAGCGACTCTGCCGGACCTGTCTCCTTCCTCCTCAGCCGTCCCCCGTTAATCTGCTCCCTCGGAGCTGAGAGGTCTCTCCAGCCCCCCGTCCAGATTTGTGGGTGCCTGCAAGCACCCCAGGCCCCCCGGGAGCTCCCAAAAAGCCTTTTGAGCAGCGGAGGGGGGAGAAAAGCCTTACCTTTGCCTGCGCTCATGGTGTCGGGCAGGGCAGCGCTCGCTCTCCGCTCTCCGGCCCCTTGCGCAGGGATGGAGCAACCACCTTGACGCCTGTCCAGCCGCCCGCCCGGTCAGGCTTAACCCCACCGCTGCTGGGATGGAAGGCGGGCTCGGTCCCCGGGGCGAGCGTCGAACGGGGATGGAGTCCTCGTGTCTTTCCCCCCCCGGTCTGTAACCGCCTTTGCGGCAGGAAGGCGATGCTCAGGGTGGTCCTGCTGGAGATGGCAGGCGGTGGGCGGGGAGGGAGGGAGGGAGGGATGGATGGATGGATGGATGGAGATCCCCGAGCGGCAGCACTGACCTGAGGTGAGTTCCTCACGCTACATCGGGAGCTGAAAAAACACCCGCTGGGGCTTGCAGCATCCACGGAGAGGGAGTTGGAGGTGGGGGGTTACCCACACTAGGAAACGGGCTGAAACGCCTGAGGTCTTACGGTTGGAAAATGGGTTGGAAAAGAGGAAAAAGCTCTTTTCCGCGCGGCAGTAAAAGCCTCGGGGCTGAGCCCGCAGACCACGAGTGGAAACGGTGCTGGGAGCGCCGCTCGGCACTTCTGTGCCGTGGGGGAAGCGGAGAGCAACGCCCAGGTCGCACCGGCGAGGTGAGGGTCCCCCGGCTCTTGGCTCCTGCGCCAGCCCCGCGTACGGTGGGATGATGGTGGATGATGCGCTTTGCCTGGCAGCCCACCAAAGCCACACCGGGGAGGCTGGTGACCTCGTTCAGCGTCCCAGGTCGTTTCCCCACCGGTGTCCAACACGGCTTCTGCAGAATCTTTTACCAATTTCCAGGAAAGATAAATAAATAGATAATTATTTTTTTTTTAAAGCCACTTCTACCCAAGTGAGAGGAACCTCGTGGGTGAGAAGCTGCTGGATGGAAGAGGTGTAGCTAGCCCATGCCGACATCCTGGTAGCCCTGTTCCTCCTTGAAGATGCATCAGGCACCACTCGCATCCACACCTCCGGGAATGGGCATCCCCCACCGGTCCCGGAGCTCGTCCCAGCCCCGCTTCCACCCCATGCTGGTCCCTGAGGTGGAGATGAAGTGGGGATGCTCTCCACCATGGGCACCCCCGTCGTGCTCCCCCAGCTCTTCATCGCTTAACTCAGGTGGTTTTAGGCAACCTTCTCACCGGCCAAAGCAGGACCGTGCCCGCGGGAAGAGGCATCGGAGCGAGCCAGCCAGGCTCCAGTTTTGCAACCCAACTTTCCCACAAGCGCTGCTCTCGCCCTTTCCTTCTGACCCCGTGCGGTGCTCTCCTCCCCCCTCTATTTTTAATCATCCCTTCTGGGAAATTATAGATCAGAAGGCAGAAAGGAGAGATGGAGGCACACGCACCCGCTAATAGGCGCTAAGCACATATTGACACAAGGCCTAATCAATCTGGAAGCTAAAAAGAGCTGAACCAGCACGGGCCGGCCGGCCAAAACCCACAAAACCGCTTTGGGGAGTTGAAAGGAGCCCTGCCTGTGGCCAGGAGCAGGTTTATCCCTGCTTCCAACAGCCCTCTTTCGGGGAAAATAGCAAACGAGCTGCAGAGGGAAAAGAAAAAAAAGGGAAATGAGCAAATCCCTTCCCAAAGTGGCTGCGGTGCGGGGAAGAACGAGACCCATCTCCACCTTGAGGGCATCTCCTGCGACATGTCCCGCATGGTTGGTCCCTCCGGCATCGCTGTGAGCCCGTCCTGCGCACCAGGACCTTGCGCTTGCCCGGTGGACCGCAACCACCGTGGGGACCTCATTTTTGGGTCCCTACCGTGGGTGTCCTCCTCCCACCATGGCCCCTGGCTGGCGTGGACCTCCCCAACCGATCCTCCCGTGGTTTCAGCTCCAGCAGCTAATCTCTCCGGCCGGGACCAAAGTCTGAGTGGCCCCACCTGGTTGCCTTGGAGAAGGCTGTAATGGTATTAGAGGAAAAGCAGCAAAATTGTAAAAAAAAAAAACTTTTAAACCTATTTAAGGAATCATTACCTTCCCCAGCAGCCCTCCCGTGCCTGCAGGTCCCTCCTCAGGGAGCTCCCCTCCCATCCCTTCGTGTGGGTAAAAGCCACCAGCTGTCCCTGACCCCCTGTTCTGTCCCCAGCTGCTGGGGCTGGCCGAGCTGGGATGGGGGGACTGGTGGCCCTGCCAGATCTGCTGGACCCCCCGGGTCCATCCCCCCTCACCTGGGGCCAGTGGCAACCCAGCTTGAGCCCCAGGGAGAGCAGGGATGCGCCATGGGTGGTGGTGTCACATACAGGGAAGTATTTTTAGCAAACCTTGCCAAATATTGTCCCCGTCTGGAGGAGAGCATCCCGTGTTGCCAGGGCAACTGGCGCTGCTGCTGCACATCCCAAACCAAAAATGTGCAAACCCCGACGCTGCTGCCCGAGAGAGCTGGGACGGGTGACGCTGGCATGCCGGAGCTTGTGCCGCTCTCCTGGGGACAACTTCCAGTGACGCCCTCCTGGCAGCGTGGGCGCTCGCTGCCTGCCCACGGTTTTGGTCATCCCGGTCTCCATCTATCGCACGACGTCATTTTTCACTCAAAAAATCCCGCCTCGCTCAAGTCGGGGACCTGGCAGCGGTGGCAAAAGGTCCCCATGAGCATCTCCGGCTCCTACCCTGCCACCGCTGCGGGGAGCTGGGAGAGGCGGACGACGTGCGGGCGGCTCTCGCGGACGCTAATTATCACGCGGCCACGCGAAACCGCGTCACCACCACCCGCCTGGCCGGGCTGGTTGGGTCAGGGGAGGCGAGGAACGTCGCCAAGCCGTGACTCAGGGATGCCGGGGCCATCACGGGATGGGAAATGCCCCAAACCTTGAGTTTTGGAGGAAAAAGGGAGAGGTGGGGTGCAGGGGCAGCACAGCCGTGACCCCTCGCGCTGCCGGCTGCCGGGCTCCGTCCTCGGCGCCGGGAGATGCTGGGGGGTGACAAACGGGACGCGGAAACCCACCGCCTCCCGCGCTGCGCCGCAAGCGGCGTGCTCAGCGGGGCGAGGGACGGGATTGTCCCCCTCCGCTCTCAGGACACCCCCTCCCCACCCCGCAGCGCAGGCCCAGCTCCGGGGTCCCACAGCGGGGTCCGGAGCGACCGCGGGAAGGGTCCCAGGGCTGGGAGGGTCGGGGTTGTTCGGCCCGGGAAAGACTTTCTTGCGGCTTTTCGGTGGAGAAAGGGCGATGGAGGGGGTTTCTCAGCAGGGCTCGCAGTGGCGGGAAAAGAGGCAGCGGTTTTAAGCTGAAAAAGGGTGGATTTGGGCCGGACGGAAGGCGGGAAGGGGTGGCGGGGATGCCCAGCGCTCGAGGCCTCCCGCCGCCAGGGGGCGCTGTCGCCCCGCCACCCTACCCCGGAAGCGGCCGCGCCGGTTGCCATGGAAACGAGAGGCGGTGATAGCGGCCTAGGCCGCGGCCCCGGTGGCTGCTCCCTCCGGCCTCGCCCGAAGAGAGAAAGAAAAAACTCAGTGCAGCGTGGGGTTAAGGAAATCCACGCTTTCGTTTGGTTTTTGCGCTGGAGCGGTGATGGATATTTTGGGTTGCAAAGTCGCCTCTCTGCCCAATTTTTGCTGTTTGCAGACAAAATTTGCTTTGTGTTTCCAAACCGAGAGAAAAGGGGTCGCTGTCTGGTGCTGGCATGGCAGCTGCCACAACGCTGGTTTGGCCTGGGTCTCCCCAGGAGCATCCCTCACACTGCATATCGTAATTAATTAGTCTCCTCTTGCCATCTGCCTGGGGAAACAGGCACCCCTCAGCTTTGCCGGCGTGCTGGGGTGGGATATTTCCCCGCCTGAATTGGGCATCCTGGGGCCGGGGCTGTCGGGGAGCAGGGAGCAGGGCTGCGGCTCGGTGCCAGCGTGCCCACCGGAGATTTCCGAGCCCCCCGGCGCCGTGGGCGGTGTGTGAATTCGGCTTTCTGCTCAGCAGTGGGTGTGACAAGGCTGAATTCTCATCAGCGCTCCCATTACCTTAGTAAAATCACTTCAGGCCGGTTAAGTTCTTCTGCAGAAATAAAAGGCATAATCGCATGTTTTGTTAGCTTCTCCTTCCCCTGAGCCCCAAAAGAGCTCATCCCCTGGGTCTTGCTTCCATGGCTGTTCCCACCACGTTCCCACCACGTTCCCAGGCTACGGGATCTTCTCCGAGAGCCTGGACCAAGTGAGGAGCTGTGAAACTCTGCTCAGCACCAAGCTCCTGTCGGCGTGGCTCCTCTCCCTCTTTCCTCCTCTTACCTTTGGCAGATACTAAGAAGTTATTCAGAGCTATAATCTTTTTTAACGTTATGTTGTCAAAGCTTTTCTTCTGCAGAGACAAGTTCTCACCTTAACTCACCCACTCAGCAGAAATAGCAGCGATAATAAGCTCAAAATGGGGAGATGAAGAACTGGCATTCATTTTACCCCATGACTGCCGATCACCATGGCCTGCCGGCGCTATCCGCTGTGCCTTACACTCTCCATCACTCTCGCACTTACGTCGGAGACTCTTTTAAAGTACTTTTAGCTTTCCACATACCTCAGAGTTGTCTTGTTGAGGCCTGGATGGTCGCAGTTTGGAGTCAGCAGCAGCGCATGGACCAGCAGAATCGAGATTTAGCACTGTCTGGGCTAGCCTGAGTTTGTTCCAGTGCATGCTTTGCTTTAAAATTTACATTTTTCAGATGCAAAGTTATAAATTGGGGTAGGTCTTTTCTGTCACCAGCTGGAGCTCCCTCAGAGCGCAAAGATCCTGGTGCCCTTTGGATGGCTCATTGACACAGGAGATGCAAGGCCTGAGGAGATCAAGAGAAAATCACCTGGGAATAAGTTGATAATAGATGCTACTGCTACAGAATGGTCTGGGAGCAGGTGGTTGGATTAATGGATTAATTAACGGCTTAATCAGATCTTAAATTCTCTAAAGATCCCTGCACTAGAGATGGAGGCCATCTCTACAGAGGTGCTGGGGGAATGGTCCACGATATATATGGAGTGGTACCTCCTAGCTGGGAATATTGCTTTACTGCAAGTGTCTGCTAAGCTGCTGCTTTCAGCATCCTGCTGTGTGGTGTCTTAGGGATACAGAAACCTGACAAGCATCTTTTCTTTTCCTGGGGTGGCTGTAATAATTGGCTCCACCTTCATATTGACACCTGCTAGTAACCAAAGTTGTTAGCAACATTGCCTGTGCCCTACCTCGAGGGAAAAGTTGCTGCTGTAGAGATCCTCAGATCCTTCCTTTGCTCTGCAGCCTGATACAGTGCAAAAATCCTGGCCTCCAAGCACATGGATTTGGGAAGTGTTGCAGAGAATGAGAATGTAAGTACTCTAACAGAGCACCTGGAGCATTTTGCTAATGAAAATACAAGTATGAAGGTCTGCAACCCCTTCCCTGGTTGTGCAACCAGTGCTCTGCAAACGAAATCCTCATTGCAGAAGGAAAATGGCAGCTGAAAATCCCATCTCCAGGCTGTTCAAGCTCTGAAAAGCTGTATATGCTGTGCTTTTCCTTCCGTCAGCACTGCGGTGGGAGAATAGCACGGGGCAGAGAAGGGCTCTGCTGGCTGGCACCAGCTGCTGGAGCTGTTGCGTGTCTCTAGGTGCAGCTGCAGGGCAGGAACGAGAGGCTGCACCGGCTCGGAGACCTGCAAGAGAGGATGGGGAAGCTGGCTGGCTCCAAAACAGATTTATCAGCCAGAATCATCTTCAGCGAAGAGGAGAAACTGAAGGTAAAACAAATATTTCAGGAGGTGGAGAGAACTGAGCCGTGAGGCCAGTAAATCTGCAGTGGAAAATGTGGTGGGAAATGCTGGGGCCTCTTTCTAGGGGTGTGTGTGTGCTCGCGTTCCCCGGTGCGACCTGCTGAAACAGACTGTCGGCCTCAGAATCAGCCCACGGCCTTTATAACGTCCTTTTTCTCGCCTAGATTTCCAAAGACCTCATTGATCTCCAGATCGAGACCAACAGAATGAAGGAGCAGTATGAGATGGAGAACTTTGAACTGAAAAATATGGTATGCAAAAGTTTGAAGCAGAGTTGATTCAGCTCCGCTGATACCTTTCTCTAGAGCTGCAGTTCATTGTGCATCCATCTTTGCTTTGCTTGGTGTTCTCTTGGCTTGAGCTAGAGCGATGGATTCCCCATCCATGCCCCAGATGCCGTGAGACGCGTGTGAAACTCATCTCTCTTTAAGTCATGGCGTATCTATCAGAACCTGTTTGGCCAAATAAACACCCTGTGATTGCAGCTGGTCTCGGCCACGGTCTAATTCCGCTGCCTCCCCTCTGCAGATCCTGGCCCTGGAGAACCGCGTGCTGGAGCTGGAGCGCGGCAGTGAGAAAGTCACCGGGGAGCGGGATGCCTTACGGGAGCGCCTGCAGGCTCTGGAGGCCAGTCGGAGGGAGCTGGCGGACGAGTACATCGTTTTGAAAAGCAATTACCTGGCCCTAGGCAAAGAACTGGAGCAGGAGGTAAGACAGGCTGCAGCCTTCGCGACTCCAGCTCACCGTTACCCAATCTACAGCCAGCTTGGTTGGCTTTGCGTCGCGTATCCATGTCCGGTACGGTTTGCCAGCTGTGATTTTGCTTTCAGGGCCCAGGGATTTCACGAAACCTTCTCGCAGGGCCTGCAGAACCTGCTCTGCTCCGCGGGGACCGGGCACCGACCCGCGCGCCGTGCTCTCCTGGGCACCCCGCTGCCGGAGCCTTTCTCTTCTCGTGCCGTCCCAGATCTCTGTCACCAGCAGCGACGCGGAGGTCACCGCGGGGCTGGTCTGAGTGCACGGCGCGGGTCCCTCTTGACTGCCAGCATGCTTTGTTTCCCTTTTTTTTCTGCATGGCTTGCGCAGGCTGCACGGGAACTGATTGTGGTCGCTCTCATTTCATACGGTGGCAGGAAGGGGCCTGGAACTTTTTGAGGTTGTCAAGTTTAAAAAAAAACACTGAATATAAACATGTTTCTGGTTGTTCCTTAAAATACAGCAAATTTCCTGGTGACTGTTAGCTTAGTGATTATTAACTGAACTCTTTTGGAGCCAGATTTGTGTATTTCTCTGGCAAGAACAGCTGCTTCAATAGACCTTCCTCTCTTCCCTCCCTCTCCCCCCTCCCACTTCTCCTTCTTTTTGAATTGGCTTGAATGCCTGACACCCTCCTGCCTCCCCCGGCAGATAGTTTACTGGTTCAGCCAAATGACTCGGGTTTACCGTGCTGGCCCTCTGCAGAGCTGTGATGGGAAGATGTGGGGGTGAGACCAGGCACGCTGATTTGGGCAGTGTCCAGTCTGTCTTTATGGTGAGCACTGGTCTGCAGAGCCTCCGGGAGAGGAGGATACGAGATCACAGTCATCCCATTGCAGATAAGTGAGTTGGTGACTCCGGTGAAGCCATAATTTATCTCCCATAAACCTAGAAAAGGCAATTTCTGATGAGGAGGCAAGCTCAGCTGCTTGCAGGGGTGTGAACCCACCCCGTCGTTCTGCCGGAGCACGAGGCAGAGCGCATGCAGCTGACTGTCAGCCAGGCAGCACGCTGCTGAGCCACGGCACCGCCAGCCTGCGGAGGAACAGCTCGGCGTTCAGCAGCCTCCGTTCCTTCTTCTCCCCAAGGGGGTGCAATGTGTTAGTCAAAAATGGGATTTCTCAGGTGGCTGACATCTCTAAATGCTGGGTTTAGCAGGTTAGTGGTAATGACACCTCGTTTTCACGTGGATTCTGGAATATTTCAGAAAGTGAGGGCGCATGGATTCGGTTACGTGCGCAGATAGCGTCCCGAAGAATTGGTGGAGCAGAAGCCAAGGGTGAACTCTTTGGTTGTAATTCACAAGCTGAGGATTTTACCCCAGTTTCTTGGCTCCGACTACCAAATATCCCTGCCCGAAGCAAAAGAGGCTCCAGCTTGGCAGATTGGGACTTGTCACAGCATGGGCCTCTTGCTCATTATTTTCCCAGTGTGGACTTTCCCAAAGGAAATGGGAAAAGCAGCTTGCGGTTCTGCCCCCTCCCCTTCCCGGGCTCTCTTCTGGGGAGACAATGAACCTTTTACACATTCCCAATTACAAGTGCTACTTGTGACCTTGCCAATATGTTGTCATGGCTGCTTGGCGCAGAAGCAGCTCGGCGAGCTCATTCACGGTCCCTCGTACGGGAAGGCTCGGAGCCTCTGAATTGGCGCAGCCCCCATTGTACGGCTCGATTCACACACCGCCCCGTGTCTGTCCCAGGCGGAGGAGCTGGCCCGGCCTGTCCCTGGGGAAGCGCCTTCCAGGAGATGCCAGTCACTCACTTTGTGCCTGTTTTCTAACTCGCTGTAAATTCTTCCTTTTCAAGGCTCTGACCTTTCCTCGACTCTCCGTTTCCTCCTCCTCTTTTGTTCGGCGGGCTCGCGCCGTCTGCGGCGCGGCGGTACAAAGCGAGGCCGTCGGAGGGGAACCCAAATGGCTGCGAACCGGTTCCAGGCCGGGGTTTTCCCTGGAGCCTGGCCAGGTTTGGGAGCCCAGGAGAGGTGGCGAAGCCCCTCGCAAACCTGGGACTGCAGCTTTCTTTCGCCAAACCGGTACCTCTGTGCTGGCGTGACCCCCTCCCATCAAATTGTCGGGGCTGACAGCTGCAGATGGATCGTTTTCGGTTGGAGAACAAGCGGCCTGTCTCTGCGTAGCTGTCAGTTTTCACAGCTGTATATCTCACCTCTTTGTCAGCCTCTTTTCTCCTCTCCTCTCTCCCTCAGCCCACCCTGTGCTATCTTTTGATAAGCTATTCTCCCCACGGATGACTCAGATGACCTCTGCCTCCCATCCTCCTGATTCACTGCCATGGTAACAATTACTCAAGCTTGTCCCCAGTCATAAACCCCATCAAAGCTTTGTTATCTACATAGAAACCCTCCCGTGAGACATGAATTCCCCCAGTGTTCCTTCCAGATCACCTGTAACAGAGGCTTTCTCATTCAGATCCTCTTTATCTTTTGGAAATGTGTCACTTTTGCACCAGCACCGCTTTGAATCTTCGCTGCCTACGCGGGGCTGTGGGCTGGCTGCTGCTGGAGGGATGCATTCAGACAAAACTGGAATTAGCTGGGTGCTGGCAGCCTAGATGGATGGAGATCTGGCCCTTCTCTTGCGTGACGGAGTCCAGCGCTGTTCAAAGCCGTTGTGTGGGGAAAGACGTGCCTGAAGCGTTGGGAAGCTGTGTCGAGGGTACAGGGTTACAGGGAGGAAGGAGGCTGGGGGTCAGGACACAGAGGTGGTGGCAGAGCTGCGCCCAGGACGGCACCAGGATCTGTATCCGAATGCAAGAGTGAGATGGGCAGAGAGAGCAAGGTTACATGTGAATAATCCTGATGCCTGGCAACGAAACTTACCCTGCATTTCCATGAGAATTAGAAAATCACTGGTATCTTTGGACAGATGAGATAGAACTAAAAATAAAACTTGCTTTTAGGAGGGGATGTGAGTGCCTGCTCCGTGTACGCACCCAAGAGCAGTGGGTATGCTGAACAGACAGCATGTGGAGCCGCAGAGGCGGGATTTCAGCAGCTCTTTCCTTCTTGTTTGACCTGGCAGGTCATGAAGAATGAAGAGCTCAGCCTAGAGCTGCTCAACCTGGCCGGTGCCAGGAGCGCCCTTCCCCGCACAGAGAGCCACTGCTCCCCCACCGTGGCCAAGGAATCCTCTGCCGCACGGGAAGGAGTGCGAGCAATGGTGCGCCGTCTCTCGGCTCGAAGGGTGAAGGTAAGGACCTCTCTGCCCCATCACTAGCTCCTTGGAGAACAGGAATCTAACAGGCACCTTCTCCTGTCTCTTACTAAAACCAGCCAGAAGGTGTGGCCGCCTCTGAACACGAGCGGGAAAAGCTGGAGAGAAACGTGAGTGTGTGGGGGGCTGCTCCTGCGTCCTGGGGGAAGAAGAGGGGGGAATTTATTCCGAGTGTGACTGGCACCTCCTGGTGCTAACTTTAATTTTGTGGATGAGCTGATACCACCTCGATTTATTTTACATTTTCTTTAAGCTGTGCAGTCAAAAAATGAGATTAGAATAACTCTAGGTGCAGACAAAAGCTGAGAGAGGGCAGCTGTGGTTCCCTCCGTCAGTGCCCATGGGTGAACAGAGGTGAGAGTTTAAAAGCCAACAAGTGCAGAGGACACGTGATTGTCGTCTTCTTGCTGATACTTGAGAAAGATGGGGGTGATAAAGCACCCAAAACGGAGAGCACCGAGATCCTCCCTGCCTCCTTTCCATCTGCAGCCCATGCGACACCAGCTTGGGCTCTGCCGCCAGCTCCCACTGGGAATCTGACTCTCAGAGCAAGAATCTCCCGTGGGGGAACGACACGTGTGTGCTTCCATGTGCCCTGTCTCAGGAGCACACCCCGCTTCTGGTGTGCTATAGAGCGTTGGTCGCTCCCAGCGAAACCCATCCTTTCGCCGGTGTTTCACTGGTCAGCTGGGCCTGTGCTCAGCTGGAGGCTCTCCTCACTTCTTCCCCCTTCGCAAACGCCTCTACTTAGCTCAGCCCTCTGTCTCATCTTCCTCTTCGTTTGTCCCTCAGTTGCTTGGAAACCAGGATCACATAAAAGTGGAGCTGGAAAAACTGAAGAAAACCTATGATTTGCAGCAGCAGAAGTTGGAAGAGAGAGTGTGAGTGTTTGGGGGCACATCCTTCTGTTTGGTTGGGCATTTATGGAGCTCCTTGGGGCTGAATTGGATCCTTGGGAACAGGAGAGGAGGCAGCCTGCCTTTGGTGGGGTAGAGGGGGGAAATAATGATTCACCTGTGGAAGAAGTGAGGCCTGGAAGCAAAAACTGGTGTTTACAAGGCTGTTAAGAGGGTTAGCTGCCTGCATAGAGGTGGGTGCCCAACTGGTCTCTGTCATCCCGTAGCGATTTCCTTCTCAAAGCAGGCTGTGTTGGACCTACAGAGAAGCACAGGGGTTTAAAATAAGCACACCTTCTCCCTGTGTGTCCAGGATCGTGATGGGGAAGGAGCTGCAGGAGGCGAAGGCAGCGATGGGGGACACCCAGCACAAGCTGGCGGAGCAGTCGGCGGTAAGGGCAGGCTCTCTTCCAGGCCCCGGCACCTGGGGCTGCCCCTGCTCATCCGTTCCTCCCGCGTGCCGGGCACTTGGCCTGGAGCTAGCAGGGGGTGGATGTCTTGTACGGAGCTACTTCAACATGTCTCCCTCTCCAGGGAGTTTGTCATACCAAGGTGCTCCTCCCTGCGCGGTTTCCTTCTCCAGGGGTGCAACGCACGTGGTGGGAGGTGCTGCTTGCCACAGGTGGTGGGAGGAATTTTGTTCACTGAGATTTAGAAAGAGCTGATGAAATCACCAGGGTGGGCATTGCAAATGACAGAAGGGAGCAGGGGAATAGAGACTATGAACATTTCCAGTGGGGTCCTACAAAAACCCAGGAGCTTCCCATCTCTAGTGAAGCTGAGTATCTGGAAATTAAATCCCCCGTCTCTCGCGGAGCTTCTTAGTGCCCCTCGCTTGGCCGGAGGACAAGCAAGCGAGTGTGTTTGCTGTGCCTAGGTGCTGCTCGCTTCCCAGAGCCAGCTCCAAGAGGTGGAAGCGGAGAACTCCCAGCTGCAGCTCCGGCTGAAGGAGCTAACTGAGGAATATCGCTCCCGGCTCGCGCAGTACATCAAGGATGTGGCGGTGGGTACCCCCAGCCCCAGGGGCTCTCCTGGCCTGGGGAGGTCTCTCCATGCTGGCTGTTTCCCCTCCTTGCTAGGCTGTAGAGCAGAGCAGGGCTTGGGGAACCAGCCCAGCAACTGGAGGGGGGCTCTGTGCCCTCGGCTTGGCCTGGGGGAGGAGATGCCAGCCCCCCTCCTCGCCCAGGTTTCCTATGTGGCCACACTAAACAGTCTGTGAGTTTCTGCTGGGACTTTTTTTGGTCAGATTACTTGGATTGAAAGATCCTCTTATTTACTATGGCTGCCTTCCAACTGGCTTCTAATCTCCATTGCCCTGACAACGTCCCTCGGTAGGCCAGGCGATGCCGCTTCTGGCTTTGTCACTGCCTCTGCGGTGACTCTGCCGCTGTCCCCGCAGGAAGCTCTGCCAGCCTCCGCGGTCGGCTACAGAGCCGTGTAGCGCCAGTGCCCGGGACTTGCTCTGGGAACAGGCGCCTTTGACGGAGAGTAGGGCCTCCAGAGCATGGTGAGGACTCAGCACAGGACAGGCATTTCGGGCAGGTTGAGGCACGGATACCTGATTGTCTTGGGTGGTGAGACTGGGAAGAATCACAGAATCACAGAACGGTTTGGGTGGGAAGGGAGCGTTAAAGCCCACCCAGTCCAACCCCCTGCCAGGAGCAGGGACATCTCCAACCAGATCAGGTTGCTCAGAGCCCCGGCCAACCTGGCCTGGAATGTTTCCAGGGATGGGGCATTCACCTCCTCTCTGGGCAACCTGGGCCAGTGCTCCACCACGCTCTTTCTACCCTGCTTGGTCGCTAGAAATCTCTTCCTACCCTGCTGGGTTGCAGTAAGCAGGTTTTGGCAGGAGTTTCTGTGCGAGGAGAACATGGTGTGGTGATGGATCAGGAGCAACTTTTACTATCAAGAATAGTTTAATTTCTAACAGAGCCATGTTGAAGCATCTCCTAGCTAGCAGAGAGAGTGGGGCACAGTGGAAAGAAGAGGGGACTAGAGATGGCAACTCCTGACACCAACTCGTGCTGCCCAAGGCGGGTCACTGATACGGTACAGATGCCTTCTCAGTCTTGAAGGGCCACGATGGAAGTTAATTAGGCTTTCCTGCTCTTAGAAAATGGAAGCTATTAGCGATTCTCTGTGCTGTTAGCACAAAAACACCTGGACCATCTCTGTGGGAAATAACTTACGTGCCTTAGGGAACGACCTGAACACCTGGATTTCTTTCTCTCTGTGTTTAAAGGACTACATGGACAGCAAATCCAGCAACATAGCGGGGCCTGGCAAAGCCCCAGCTGACCGTGCTCCCATGAAAGGCTTCGTGGACAGCATGCTGAAGGACATCAGGGCTTCCTACAAGTCTCGGGAAGAGCAGCTAGCCAGAGCGGCACGTGGCTACAAGAAACGCATGAAGAACTTGGTCAAGAAGCACGAGAACCTGCTGATTGCTTACGGGTAGGGCTCAGCCAGGATCTGGGCTACTATCTCCTCAGCTTCTTGCTGAGGCCCATGCAGAAGTGTCCCCCAGCACCCAGATCCTGGGCTGAGGGGGAGGCAAACAGGGCTCCCGGTCGGAGCAGAGAATCTGGAGTGCGTGTTTATCTGCCCGCTCCCCACAAGCCAGGAGCAAGGAGTCTCCAGCTGCGCATCAGAGTGCTCTGGAGTTGTTTGCACGTACATTTCCTCCCGTGTAAAATTTAGGGTGAGAGATTGATTCCACATTGGACGGTGTGGAAACGCAGAGGTACCACAAATAACTCCTGCCTCCCAGCCCGTCCCTGCAGTGCTCTCAGCTCTGCTCCACCGCTCTCTCAGCAGCTTGAGCTGTGGGAAGCAGCAGAAATTCTTGTGGCATAAAAGCCACAAATAACTCTAGGATGAGCTCCCCTCAGAAACGATCCCAGGAATATCGCGCATGCTGCCGGGCTCTCCCACTTATCCTTCGCAGGTGGACTGGCTCTCGGTGGCCAGAAGCCAGAAGGTCCCTCCATCATCAGCAGAAATGCTCAGTGTTTTTACCCAACCAAAGCTAGCAGGGACTAACCCCTCTGGCACCTTACAGGCTCCAGCGAGAGCAGATCCGGTCCTTGGGCAGCGGCGCTATGGATTGCGGCCCTGCTGAGCTCCACTTTTCCATCACGGACCCAGAGCTGCTGACGAACGCGACCCGGGAGCTAAACCGGCTGCGGGAGGCTAAAGCAAAACTGGAGATGCAGTTACAAGAATTGCAGAAGGTGCTGGCTGGGCTGCTGGCTTTCTGCGGCGGTGAAAATGGGGGTCGCTGGGGGGACTCTCACAGGCCATAGATTTGGCCCCTTCCTTAGACATTCCCAGAGGGTTTGCTGTGTCTCTGCGGCATGGGCAGGGGTAGCGCTTCCTTGCTTTCTCAGTTTGGGAAAAGATGGGATGTCCAAGCATTGCCCTCATTGCTTCGACCCTGCGGCACAGCGGTGAGATCCAGTTAGATCCAGGAGCCTGGGCAGCCCCACAGATCGGGGCCGCTGAGCTCTGGGAAGGCTGAGGAGTTCCCGATGGTACGGGAGAGCTGCCGGGCCAGCAGCCTCCCTCACTGCTGAAAGAAGAGGTGAGTAAGGGAGGAAGAGGATGGGGTTTTCTGTTCTTGCCTGCCTTTGCCTCAGCGTGAGTAGCTAACTGAGCAGGACACCCCACTCACAAACACGCCATCAGCTCCACATCCTCCCACTGGTTCTGCCTGGGCAGAGATGCGTCTCTTGATTTGCGTGAGATGTGTTTATTTAAAAACGCAGAGGACCGGAGTCCTAAACCTTAAGATTGTCCTGCACATCATCTCCTTGCCAGGGCACTGGTGGCTGTTGGAGTGCAGGGATGTGTTGTGCCGCTTTCTTCAAAGTGGCAGGGGCTGTGGTGGGATTGCTCCGGTTTTGCGCTGACAGGAATACTGTTCTTCCTCTGCCTTCAGAACAGCCTGAAGGAAACCTCTGCCGTTCCGCTGGCTCCTGAGCAGTAAGTCCTGTTTGTTGTTCCGCATATTTGTAATTCTGCATTCTCCTTGCTGTGTGGATTGAGGAATCTTTTCTGCTTTGCTTGGAGACCGTCATAAATAGGGAGAAAGTGAGCTGATAGGGACTCGCCCGAGAAGAAAAGCCAGCTGTCGTCTCGGTGCAGCATTTCCTGCGGTGAAATGAGTTGGTCATTTGGGCCTCAATCCAAGAAAGCTCTTAAGCACATGTTCGATTTAATCATGTTTTTACTCCCCCTGATCCCTTTAGAAGCCGAAGTTTAACATGTGCCCGAGCGCTTTGGTGGATCACAATCTGAGAAAGGCAAGTGAAACTCCACCAGTCTGAGATGGTCTTGTTTCTCCTCCCTCCCAACGCAGAAGGTGGGCTGGAGCCCTTAGGTGACCCTGTCCTGATACCTCCCTGGCTTCTTGACACGCCCTGCTCATTTTTTGATGGGTCTCTTCCCCCTGGTCCATTATTCTGTTGAAACTCTATCAACTACAGCTGCGCAGAGGTGGAACAAAGTGAAGGGGAAATCTGAGCTGGGATTTTTCAGCCTTTTAAAATGTGGTAGCCTAGAAAACACGTCAGGTATTTCTCCAGCACCGAGGAGTCAGTCAGTGCCGGAGCCACCGGGCCTTGGAGCCTCGTCTCAGAGAAGAGCTTGAGCCTTACGCAGGCTCTGCCGTGCTGAAAAATAGTACTAGTCCTTAAGAGAGGCGTTAATTTTAGCTGCCAAGAGACTCTACATCCTTCAAAGCACTTGTTTTGTGTGTGCTGATGGGTCTCGCCTGCGCCCATACCTTGTTGCTCCAGCCAGGGACACAAAGCCGGGCGTTCCTGCAGCCCTTCGGCTGTAATTACTGCTGCTCCTTGTCTTCATCAGCCGCGCGGCTTCGCTGGTTATTGTTCTCTTTGCTTCTGCTCCCACGGAATCTCCGCCATGGTTTCCCGCGTGCCTGGGCCAGGAGGCTGCAGCCACCAGAGGGAACTGGCAGTGGGAGCGGAGCCGCTCTTGGGCACAATGCATTCCTCCCTTCACACAACCCAAATTCCTCCAGCGTCAGATGTGACCCGTATTTTGCTTATTCAGACTGGGACAGAAGAGGAAGAACTTTCCCACGGCTGGGCTGCACAGACAGCTCACCTATCGCGCTCAGCGACCAGAACGGGCGCGTTTGTGCTCAGAAACATGAAAAGCATCAGCGTTTGGCACTGATTGCTCTCTCTTTCCCTCGAGTTCAGTCCCGCAGTGTCAGGTTAAGGACTCTTTCTGCACGGAGTCCTCTGATGTATGAGTGTTGATGCGAACTTGGAAGAAATCCAGCCATCCCAGCGGGGAATCCCAGGTCGGCAGAAGGGCTGTGACTTCCGTGCCCAGGCACAGGGATGGCACCGCATGCCCTGAGGAAGTTTGGGAGAGAAAAGGCTCAGAGCACTGGAGTTTATGGTTGGATGGACATGAGTTATGTCCAGCCCCCAAAGAGAGCTGTGTGACTTGCAGATGGACTGGAGTGGAAGGTCTGTTCGTGATCAAAATGTGCTTTTCTTTCCTAGGCGGCTGGAGGAGGAGGGCTGGGCAGAGGTCAGGAAGCAGCTCCGGGAGTTTGCACGCACCACCCAGGTAAAGGTCTGGAACAGCCCGTCCGAAAAAAGCTTAGCCCTCACCCACGTGTCAAAGACGTGCGGCCCCAGCTGGGTGCCAATACGCCAACGGACTGGACTGTATTGCTTCCTCCCTTGTTTCAGCACAAACATTTAGGCATCTGTGCAACAAATTGGGAATGTCTTCAACCTGGTTCATGTCTAGTTTGAATCTAAATCAGCTTCCCAGTCTGGTTTCCGCTGGGGTGCAGGGATATTTACGCTGTAGTTGGGGATGGGGTGGCCGAGGGCAGGGAGGAGAACTCTCTCCAGCCGCAACGCTGCCCTGCAGCAACCCACGAAACGGTGGTGATGCTCACCAGGCTTGGCTGAGGTGGGATTTGCCGTCCAGCAGCAGGGAGAAGGGTTGGCACTGAGATCTCTGCCCGCCACCCGTGGGGAAAGGGCTTTGCAAACAGAGCAGAGGTTTGGTTTGGTTTTTAGCAAGATGTGCTACCAGCCCGCTTCTGTGCTGTGCCTTTCTCTGTCTGCAGTGACCCGAGGAAGTGCTCCACCCTCCTCTGGTTGTGTAAAGTTAAACACCTAGACTGTGTGTGCCTTTGTGGCCAAACAAAGGGAGATGGCTTCTCCCCAGGTGCCTCAGTTTTTGGTTGCTGCCATAGCCTAACGCCTATGGTGCCAGGGCTGAGTGATGGGGAAGTGGCTGGTCTCGCCTTGCAGAGGGACTGAGCAACTTCTGTCCCATCTCACAGAGCTCTCTGTTTTCTCCATGTTTCCTTGCCTCTGCAGGAGGATTTGGAGCAGGAGAGGAGCCAGCTGCTGACTCGGGCAGTGGTGGCAGAAGAGCAGGTGTCGGAGCTGCAGGAATACATAGACAAGCATCTTGCGAGGTGAGATGGCAGCATCCCAGTTTATCTCCCAGGCTAATTGCCGGCGACATCGCCATGCCCACCCCGCTGCCGGTGCCTGACCTCACCGCTGCCTTCCCGCAGCGTGGGCAGCTGCTGCCATCCCTCCTTCTGCAGAGCAGGGAGGGCAGAGTCTGGCTTGCTGAGCCGCATGTCTCCTTCCCTGTACGCTCACCTGTCCTTCAGAGGAAGTGAAGAGAGGGGTTGCCGAACCCTGGCAGGGGGCTTTCAGTCCTCTCTCCCAGGCTCATCACACCCCAGAGCAGGGAGAATGGCTGGTTGGGCAAGGAATGGTGAGAGCGAGCAGGACGCATCTGTTGGAGCAATGGTCCAGCTGCGCTGCCGTAAGTGCCCAGCCAGCTGGGCTGTGAACGCCCGTCGGACCCACGGGCTCCCTGTGGGTATCGGTACCTGGCAGAACCGACAAACTGCTCTTCCTCGGGAAAAGGCTGCGGTTTTCTCTCTGCCTAGGGCCCAAATCCCAGCGTGGCTCAGCGCCTGGGCTGGCTGCTCCGCATTCACCGACGCCGTCCTTGGCACGCAGCGCACAAAGCGTACATTTAAATTTATCGCTCCTGCGTGTGAGCTATCAGCAGGGTTGCGACCATCCGGGCAATGACGGTGCTGCTTCCCCGTCGCAGGTACAAGCAGGAGATCCTCCGGCTGAGGAAGCTCCCTGGCAGCGAGACGCCACGCGCGCTCAGCGCTGGGGCGGCCGATACCCGCTCACCCCCCAGAGCCAGAAGGACCGTCAGCCACCAGCCGTAGCTCTTCCCCACGACTCCGAAAAGCGGCACGGTCACAGAGAAGAGCGGGATTTAAAAAGGAAGGAGCTTTCTGTTGTGTGGGCTGGCAGGGGCAAGTATCCTTCCCCGGCTGGGAGCCGGGAGGCACAGCAAGGGAAACCACGTGGGTGTTCCCGGTCTCAAATGAACAGTACTAAAACGGGACGAGACAACTGCGTCTTGTCTATCCCCTGACCCCTCAGCTGTAGGAATTCCGCCGTTCCCTGAGCACATCACGCCTCGGGACACGGGGTCAGGTTCCCAGGCGGCTTTTTATGGTGGGGATGCAGGGCCAGGTTCCCGTTCCTGCCTCCCAGGACGCTCTCGTAACGTTTCTCCTAGGTCAGACCTAGACCGGAGTCCCAGGGCTAACTCTGCTCCTACCTTTGCTCCCTTCCCAGCTTCCAAGAGATAAGCCCAGGGCTGGTTCGGGCTAGGCTTTGGTCCAAGAGGTCAGACAAAGGGGATGAGCTGCTCTTTTAGGGTGGGAAAACATTTCCTCTGTGTTTGAGTGGGAAAGGGAATATTACATGAGGTGAGCTGGACAAACTCCCGGCCGAGCTGCCCGCAAAGGGCTGCCGGAGCAAAGCCTGAGGCCGGGAGCGGCGGCTGCTCTGGCTCTGGGAGCACCCTGCAGCTGAAAGGCAAAGTGAAAGCCTCAAGGGAAGAACAGTCAAAATGTTTATTTTGAAAAATTAACTGAAGTAGCAAAGTACAGAAAGAGGCACTAGAGATTTAGCCCTTAGATCCTGTGAGAATTCCAGCATTTCTAGGTCTGATTTTCCTCTCCCTTGCTTTCCCCCACTCTTTGGAGGCACCACTGCCCTGCAAGTCCCTGGGGAAAAGCCCGGCCCAGCATCTCCCTCGCTCCTGCGCTGAGCCGAGCCCAAAGCCTGGAGAGGCCCCGACCCTGCTGCTGCTGACCCTTAATGCCAGGCTTAACCAGCTACCCTTAAACCAGGCTTCCCCGGGCGCTGCTCTGCGCCGTTCGCCGCACTTCCTTCATGTCATAGGCCCAGACTTGCTCCAGTCCCTGCCCCAGCGTGCCGGTGGGAGTCCAGGAGGGGAAGGGGAAGCGGCCAGCCACCACCCGGGCTTCGTCGGGGAGTTCTGCAAGGAGCTTGGCGGCGAGGGGAGGTTTCTGGGGAGAGAGAGAGACAGCCAGGGCCAGGAGGTTTTAGAAAAGTCACGTAACGGCGGTGTCACCTTGGACGGCTGGTGGGTCCCGAGCCTGCTGCTGCAGCACAGGCCCCCTCCTGGAAAACACGCTCCCGTTCAGCTTTTGATTCCAGCATGAGCAACTCTGGGATTTTCTTTACGTCTGGTCTCTCGTAACTTTTGCCACTGTCTCAGATTCTGTCTCTTTTCCAAGAAAACCCTCACTGGGAACAAGTCGGAGACCGACTTACCACGCTGGGGGCCAGGAACACGATCACGTTGTAGCAATCGGAAAGATTCACCTTGAAAGAGAAGGAAAAGGGGAATGAAAGAAGCCATGTGCCGTCTTGGACCACCTAGGACCATCTAGGGCTGTCTAGGGCCACCTGGGACAGTCTAAGGCCACCTAGGACTGTCTTGGACCACCTAGGACCATCTGGACGGTCTAGGGCCACCTAGGACACTTTAGGGCCATCCGGGACCACAACCAGGAGCGCGGCAGCAGCCCCCTCCCTGCCCGTGGCAGAGGGGGAGCAGGGGGGAACAGTTTGAGTGGCCGGACGCTTTGCGGGTGATCTTCTGCCCCTCGGAGGAAGCAAAGATGCCCCCGCAATGTGTGAGACGGGATGCGTTGGTGCAACCAGGAGCTGGCCGTGAAAGCAGCGCCTCCAGCATCGTCCCAGAACCGCGATCCCCGCTGGCGCTGCTCCGGACGGGCTGCGCGTACGCGACGCCAGCTTTACCAGTGTCTCCCTTAAGGCCACCGTGTGTCAGCAGCACCCAGGCCCTCTTCTCAACGCTGCTCTGAGAAGGAGTGCTACCAGCAGCCCAGGCGGGCGTTTTCCCGGGAAGGAAAAAGCCCAGCCAGACCTTTGGGACACTGTTACCTTCCACAGATCTTCCTTCAGGAAGGAAACTTTCCCGTGGCACCCGGCCTTCCAGGCCCGGTAGTTGGAGAGAAGCAGCAGCCAGGGGTTGAGCTCGTAGCCCACAGCCGGTCTGAGACCTTGCTTATAAGCTGCTACCACCTGAAGAGAGATGTGCAACTCAAGTGAACCTCGGGGTTGAGTTTTGGGGGACAATCTGGGGGGCAGAGGCTGTTGCCCAGCCCCACTCGCTCCCTGCTGTTAGCTCCCGACGGCCAGCGTGACCTCGGTCTTTGGCACCTTCCGTGTACAGAGGCTCTTTCCTCCTAGAGCAGTCGTTCCCACCCTGCTCACTGCATGGCATGTCATCTAGGGCCATCCAAGACCATCTAGGACTTGTCCAGGTCTGTCTGGGACCACCTAGGCCCGTCTAGGACACTAGGACCGTGTAGGGCCACCTAGGATCATGTAGGACCATCTAGGGCTGTCTTGGACCACCTAGGGGTGACTAGGATGAGCTAGGGCCACCTAGGACTGTCTAGGACACCCTAGGACCAGCTAGGACACTTTAGGATCACCTAGGGCCGTCTGGGACCGTCTAGGGCCATCTGGGACTGTCCAGGGCTATCTAGGACCATCTATGGCCACCTAGGGCTGTCTAGGGCAGACTAAGACCACCCAGTACCGTCTGGGACCACCTAGGCCCCTCTAGGACACTAGGACCGTGTAGGGCCACCTAGGATCATGTAGGACCATCTAGGGCTGTCTTGGACCACCTAGGGCCGACTAGGATGAGCTAGGGCCACCTAGAACCAGCTAGGACACTTTAGGGCCATCTAGGACTGTCTAGGACACCCTAGGACCAGCTAGGACACTTTAGGATCACCTAGGGCCGTCTGGGACC
>WHYT01015236.1:416517-437190 GCA_009806455.1 Tetrax tetrax | reverse complement strand
GGGATTTGTTGTAAATGCTTTTTTCCCTTTTGTATCACTCTCTTATATCCACTTTCAGCTTCAATCTTTGTTATTGTGAGAGGGACCAGGCAGACAATTTTGTTTTCAATTCCTGCCTCTCAGCAGGCATTGGCACAAATGTCCTGAGCCACTTCCCTGCACAGTACTGAAGGACAGACCACACCTGTCATGCCACAGACGACGCAAAAATCCATGCAAGCAAATGCTCTTATTCCTTATCCAGCTTCTCTGTTCTTACTCTCCAACCCTAAGATTTTCCTACAAGGTCTGGGATTTATTAATATCACGTACAACTCCTGAAAAATGTAATCACATTTGCATACTGTGCAAAGTCAGCAAATAGATCCTAGAGTCAGTAAAAATCAAGAAGTAAAATGATAACAGATTTCATCAGCAACAACAGATCCACTACTTAGTACGGTTAGTCGACCTCCTGAGTCTTAAATTAATAGGAAACAGTTTTTAAAAAAATATTCTATAGCCTTTAAAATTCCCTAAAAATTAACTCTTTGTGGCTACCAACAAACAAGCTTTCATCCTCCCTTACTGTGCAGACAATAAGTAGCATACATTCCTTTAAAAAACAGAGAAACCTAAGCTCACATCAACAGGTCTTTTGCCTGCCCTACCTTTGTATTTTGAGCGCGGTAGCCAGAAGTACAGAAACACAGGAAGTCATGACGTGGCCTGTAGAGAACGTCAGGTAGCACAGCTGGGCACGCTAGTCCTTCGTTACAGCAAACAGGCAATAAATTCAACTAAAACTTCTGCATCTAAAAATACCACAGCTCACTTTGCATTTCTCAAGCCCTGTGACAGTAAATAATGCAAACTGTTATCTTCAGGAACAATAAGAAAGAAGGTAGCTTGAAATCTAGCCTGCAAGGCAAAACGTTGAAGAACAGGATCATTTGCTACAACACACTGAAAGGCCCCCATAAAATGCTTTGCTCCCTCCATAAGACCCCAACTGACAGATTACCATACAGTCCCCGAAAGATTTATTTTTTAATTAATGGTCACAACAAAAATATTTCATTTGGCTTCACAAACTTAACATTACTGTTAATTCATCCCCTGTCAAGCTGTGGCACTTAGAGGTCTTGCATTTTGGCACAAAGAAATACAACTTTTTAGCAGGCAAAAAGCTCTTTATTTTTATATTGCTTTTTGTCAGTGTTCAAGTTCATACAGTCCTTCAGTTCTCAAATAATACTTCCATATTTTGCAAGTTAAACTTGACAAGTCATTAAAGTTTCCTTAATTAAGGAAAAACCAAACATAATCCCTAAGACTTTAACTCTATTCAACTTTGAAGTCATAACACAGTACAACAGAACACACAGCTACCAAAATACACATGTAGCACACAATATGTGCGTTCTCCTATTCTAGATAGCAGAATTGCATATTTCTATTGTTTTAGCACAAGTATCTTTTAATTAGGTTTTACATAAGCCTCAGCTAGCTAATTCAAATGCTAATGTGAGTCTACTTTTCATGGAAATTCAGGTAAAGAATATTTATTGCTATATTGGTTTAATCTTAGTACGGCAAAAAGGCTCAGTAACTATAAAGCAAAAGTGAGAAGAGATAGTTTTATTATTTTATATTAGGCTGAACGCATTTTTCTGAAACCAATGTTTGTTTTTTTTTTTTTCCTGGAAGGTCCTTATGGTAATACTCAGCTCATATCTCCTTCACTTTGATGACATTATCTCCTGCTACACTCTTTTTGGTATCTGTTGGTGGGGGGAGTTGTTTGCTTCTTTGTTTTGGACATGGTGGTTGTGGTTTTGCATTATGGGTGGTTTTTTGTTTGGGTTTTTTTTTTTTAATATAGTATTTGTCAGATTAATACAGCTGTACAATGGTTCCCATGCAACTGCTAAGAAAAGTAGAATTCAAACAGATGAAGGATACCAGCTCAGTGGACATTTACTTACAAAGAAATATTCTTACTAGTCAGAAATAAAAATACCTTCATATAAAGAACTCTGCCAAATCTTGCAATAAATACAATTAGCAAGGACAATAACTTTGCTATGGTCCAGTGGTCACCTTGGTTACTTGAACAATATTCCTCTTCGACTTCAGCTGCTTTAATTCAATCTGTGTGGGCCAGTGCTGAAAGCTGAGGATCTGTCCACCCCTTCTCCAGCCTGAGGCCACCTTCCAGCTGCTGCCTTTCACTGCACTGACTTATCTCCTTTCTCCTCCTTCCCAAAAAGGGAACTGTAAGCTTTCAGCCACATCTGTTTCCTACTCTTATTGCATGACCACACCAGAGGAGAAAGGAGAAGTAGCAGGAGATGGGCCGGCCAGTCTCAGCATCATTGACGAGTATGTCATGGTAAAGATCCAGCTGAATCACTGTCTGAAATACGTATTACATCAAAAGGCAAACTTGTCAAAAAGGTTAGGTGAGAGGCAAGTGTGCCTCAATCTTCCTCTCCCTCTCACCCTCCTTTTGTAACAAAGGGAGGAGGCAACTTTGATTGGGCAAATAGGATGATTATATTTTTTGAACAGCATTTTAATTCAGTACAGCAAATAGTGTGTTTGTGGTTTTTACACTTGAGTATAACTCAAAGTGGGGGACCCAGAAAAGAAAGCACAGATATCATGAGAGAAGTTTGACCACATCCTGTATCAGGACTTGAATATCTCCTAATTAGTATAAATCAGTCCATTTAGAAGTAAAAAGTTACATTCTTCAGAGTATGGTTTCAGCTTTGGGAATAAAGTAGGCTCTTAACCCTAGAACAGCTGTAAAACAATTAGCACTGCAAAATGTCCCTGACTGATTCCTCATGGCACTCTAGATTGTACAATGACACTAACCTTGGCCCTCCACTTGTCAGGCTCAGTATAAATTGTTTTCCTTATGTCTAACTTTCTTATGGTTACATAGCTTTGTGAAATAATTCAGTCTGGCTGTTTCCAGTGATGCTGGACTAAAACGTGATTGTCACTGGAAGTCTGCCTCCTATTTACAAAGAATGTACTCCTTTACTAAGGGCAGTAAGTCTCAGAGTCAGACTTTGAGCTCTGACATGAATGCAGCATTCAAAGGCTGGCCTCTAATACAGAGTAATTTTGAAAAAGTATTTGCTGCTTCATCTTGAGAATTCTCTTTCTCTCCTTTGCTAAGAAAAATAATAAAGGGACACCTAAATGTGAAAACCAAACTTGAGTCCACCCAAAAAAGAAAGTCTGATCCAAACTAACACTAAAATAAACCATTGGACATGTTAAAATGAAATGTTACAAGCTTATGAAGATATGAAATAGACTGAGAAGTAAGGCTGAAAATATTCAAGAAACGCAAAAACTTCTGAATTTCATCATATCTTATAATGGGAGATACTAAATCTGCTGGAATTGACAGCGACAAAGAAAACATCAGTCAAGTTATATTAAAAAAAAAGTTTCACTGTTCTTACATTTTCTGCTATATTAGTTCCCTTTAACAATCTAATACAATCAATTTGCACAATAGATGTATTTTCCAAATCACTCTCATCAAAAAGTAAATGGAAACATTTAACTCAGGAGAGATTCAGAGAATTTTGAAGAAGGTATTTAATTAGCATTTTCATTACATTGAGGAGATATTTTTGGGTTGTCCTACCTGCAGCAATATATGAAGACTAAGAATCCAATTCACGTTTTGGAAGGCCACGGAAGAGAATCATCAGAAACAAAAAAGACTTAATTTGAAGCATCACAAAGTATCAAATAGTTCTGCAAAGCTCTATGCTGGAAATTACTTTTTATTGTAGAGAAAACTACAACAAACCTTAATTTTTTTCTTTCATTCTTCTGATCTTGTTGCCTTTCCAAGACCACCTTCCTCAGGTATACCCAAAAGGCAGCTAGCAGGTGAAGAAAGTATATGCTTTTTGGCTCTGCAGACTACCTCATAGAGTTGTAATGTGAAATAAACACAGAGGGGGCAAGGATCTCCACAGACTACTGAGAGAACTAAATTCTCAAGCCTTTTCAAGAGACATACCCACAAAGTGCAGGGAGAAAAGATGCAGTTACACAAGATGATGGCACCCATACTGGCTCTTTGAGCAGTAAGAGCCCTGTCAGTGCAGAAACCCAAATTCCTTCTTTCTCTGTTAGATGCTACAGTGCATCATATGAAGTAGGTCTCACTCACATATTCAAGCATATCCTAGCACTGTACTCTATATTTACATGGTACACACACTTCAGCTTCCTCCTTAGCTTTCTCTAGGCACTGTGACACTGCCCTCATTTTAGAACAGAACAAATTGTTTCGTACTTACAAAGACCGCTTGTAACAGGTCTTGTAGGTTTCTCACACATATGGCCATGACTGAAGCCCTCAAAGTGTAAATCACCTCCTCTGTTTAACCAGGAGTAAATTCACACACAAAAACCAGACTACAAGATAAGCTTTACTACTTGTATCACCAATGGACAACATTAACCATCCTTTTCCCTAATTCTGGATATAATATTAAAGGAATCCTAAGGTACAAAAAGGAGCTTGCAGGCGAATTGAAAAATTGCTCACTGAACAATTCTCAATAGAAAATACAAGTAAAGCATAACAGCATGTATGGTGAGCAACCACCTGCTTCCTAACTCTCCTACATAGATGACTCAAGACAATTTATCATTATTTCGTAGTTCTCAGAGAACTAGGAGCCCATTCTACTATATTTCAATTGTCATGTTTGTTTATAGAGGCTAAAACATGTTCAATCAGATAAAAGATAAGATAGCTTGGGGTTATTATGACTCATTTGCTCTTCCTTTACTTTTTGGAAATCTTCCTTATCACACACTGGGTATTTACCAAAAATATATGCATATATATACACACACATATATATATATATGAAAGTATTATATTTTAAGCAAAATCAATGTAGATATTCAACATTAGTTAATACAATATAGGCACACTAGAAATATGTCAGTGTCTCATTTATTTTCAGCTTGGACTTCCTGCATCGGCTTAACTCAATTTCCTCTTAAAACAGTTTTCCCTCTGATTAAATTTCAAAAGTAACTGACTTTGGTCAAATTTAAAAAAAAAAATCTGGCTCTGATTGTATAAATATTTCGTTACTTCTGCATCAGAATTTTAATAGATTAATCCTATAATGAAATATCCTACTTTATCACAGACATAAGCACAATAGAGCAAGTGAGTAATAAAACCCAACAATATTAACTGAAAGACTGTGCTTTTGTTACTGTTCTCCACACTTCACCTCCTCCCATTTTTAAGCTCTCTCCATTCACTCTTGGAGAATGAAAGTATGAGCTAAAGATTCAGGGAAAACACTGTTTTATAGGTCAGGTTGCAATGGAGAAAACCTGACTTTCCTCTATTTTTACTATTAAGAATTTATAAAATAACTTGTTTTATAATATGCCTGTTTGAAGCAGACAGAAAAGATATTCTGTTGCCCAGAGTACATTTTTTAAATAGACATAATAAGCAGCCACATTTATCCAAACTGTTCAGAAGGTGGGGGTTTTTTTGTTTGGTTTTGCCTTTTTTTTTTTTTAAGCTATGAGTGGATGTTTATCAAAACATATCCTGAAACTATGAAGTTTGGAAACACTCCACATGCCTTTACTTGTTGGTAAAAGGGTATGTAAATGCTTACTTTTTAAAAGAGGTAACAGGTACACGTGCCAATTCTACAGTTTCATGTATTTCTAAAAGCAGCAGTCTCTATTAAATGAAGGAAGTTGCTATTAAGTCATCTTGGCATACCATCTATTTACCTTTTCCTAGCAGATCACTAGATATTTTCATTGTTATTTCATGTTTCAGCTTTTCCAGTTCATCACAACAATAATTAAATTTTCAGGAAAGTTGTTGCTTTGTTTTATTGGTTTTTAACTAACCTCTGAGGAGGATGAGATTAAGAAATGGGTTGACAAAAGCCAACATTTCTTGCCCAGAGCCTCGTTGCAGCTAAGAATACAAAGCTGCTCTGGGCTTTCCAGCTCCGAATGTATCAGTCTTCATTCTGCAAAGACCAGACTTTGCACATTTGAATGTTCTGGCAAGTTTAAGCAAACTAACAGCATTCATGAAGTTACTAATGTGCACACATGTAAAATAACAGCCTTAGCACTCCTTGGGGTGGGAGGCGTGGTGGGGGCCAAACCAAAAAATCAAACGTCACATATAAAGCCTGTAAGCTATCCTTTCCAAGAACGTACAGCACGCACTTTCAGTCAACAGATAAAGCCAGAACAGAAAACCTCAGAGTACGCATGATTTTTCACTACATCAAGGCTTTCATGATCAAATGTGGTGATGTTTTAGCTACAGTCAAGGCAGTATGAGAAGCGAATGCTACACTGCACGGTTTAAAATATATAGATATAGGGCAATAATAAAATAGACAGGAAAGAACTGAACTCCAAAAGAATATTTTATTGTTTTTTTTTTAAACAGGAGTCCCTCCTGATCTTACTAACCAATCTGCTCTTTATTAAGGCAAGCTTTGCAAAATAGCTTCATCACTTCAGGCATTAAAAAAACCCCTTCATCTCACATACACTATCTTGGTGTAGTCTAAAAAGGTCAGACAGCTATGAAAACTGACCTTTGACAACCTTAGCAGGAATTTGGTCTGCTTCCTTTTTTTGCATTAGAGGATTTTAAATGACAAAAGAATAAGTCACATTTAAAAAATAAAGAACAACAGATGCCAGTAAAAAGAAATTAAAATTAATGCTGTGCTCCCCCTGAATGTAACTATGTTCTACTTATAAAAGTTTTGGGGTTTTTTTTTTATTCCCAATTAGTCATCTTCAAAACTAATCCTCTGAATATTCAACAAAAAGCAATCCAGACACAAACAGCTAACATCATTTTTACACACTGAATCTAGTATTTACAGTATTTTAAAACTTTTTTGTACGAGACTATGCATCCCCTATAGGTACTCAATGAGTGTTATTCACACTAGTATGTACTTGTTAGAGCCGTGCTCGTCTAAGTTTTTTACATTATAATATCGCCAACAGCAATCTTCAGAAAAATCTTGTATCAGCACCTCTCCTAAGACACTAGATTAGTTCCAAAAATTCTGAGCTACTACACATTTAAGACCCTTCTCATTCTGAAGCCTTTGCAATTCATAATTTCAAGCTATTTTTCCAGAATCAGAAAGATTAGGGAATTCTTTTGTTTTAAAATTAAAACAGGCAATATTATACAATCATGGGATTTCAAGGAAGATATCAAACACTGTGTCATGACAGAACTGTGAGGAAAAAAAAATGACATTGCATTTACCCTTCTTGCACTTCTTTTTCTCTAATGTATTCACATACTGCCTCTCCTTCACGGCTCTCTTTCTTCCTTCACCTTTCTGTCTTACTTTCACTTCTTTAGGGTCAGCATCCCATAAAGAGAAGTCAATGTGTTCAGAACGCATGAGGACTTGTAGGACCTCATAACTGACCCTACTGGACTACTTGACTGCCTGAGGTCCCTTCTGACCTGAATCATCTCATGATTCTACGAATGGGTGTGTTACAGGTAGTAAGAGGTGCCAGAGCAAACACAGTACAGCAGACAGATTTGTAACAGCTCTACAACTAGTGGTGTTCCTTTAAACTCACATCTCTTGTCCTCACTACACCTCCTCTGTTGCTGCTTTTCTTTTGCATTATCTCACTACACCTGAGCAGTCAGCCCTTTTGCCTTTATCTTCTGCTCCTTACGTGCTCAAACCCATCTATCACTTACAGCAAAGTGTTTTGAGTAAGATGTAAGAAGGAAAGCACATCAATACAAACCATAAAAAGTGAAAGACAGCTAAACTTTTGGGGAAGAATAAAGGAAAGGGAAAAGCAAACTCTGCTGTGCTAAATGTGGAAAAAGGTCTCTAACCCCAAAAGGAGAGCTGTTTTACCTACGCAGAACATTATACCCTATCTCAGCAACATCCACGCTTATGAGGTAGGGGCTGCTGCCTTTCTGCAAAATTCCTTCCAATGAAGATGTCACTGCCTGACAATGAAACAAAAATCAAATGGTTTCTTTATCTCTCACAAGCCTAATATTCTGATTGACAGTTACTGTCCTCCTGAGAAAGGGGAACAGCTAATTCCTGCTGAATTCAGTGCTGGCCAGGGGCTGAGTGGCTGTCCCTTGCAGAAACAACAGAGCTCCTTCCCCAGCAGGAAACAGAGATGGGCCCCTGCTGAGGTGGGAACAGGGCCAGAAGCCCCTTGTCATTCACACTCACAGCTGTTCAGCAGGATCTTGCCTCCAGGGGACCAACTCCTGGTACTCAAGAGGCAGCCTGTTCACAGTGGATGCAGGAACGCAGAGGATTTCCCTTTCTGAGCTCCCTGTGCTGAATATCTGTAACGGACTGTTAAGGAAAAGGTTAAGAGCTAAGTGGCTCTGTACAGTAAGGAGTGGTGAATCACTCCTTGAAGTGAGTGAAGGAGACTGAAAGACTCCTTCTAATATCTATCATCTCATTAATTCCCACCACAGCCTCTAAATAAACAAAAAAAATTTAAATATTAAGTATATTGATAATTTGGATGATTCCTGTCTCTGATTTACTTATCAGTAAGAGTGAGAATGTCTGAAGTAATAATTCAGAAACAGGAAAAGCTGGCTTAGAAGACAGACGTGATTCATTTGGCTCTTATGTGCCAAGCAACTGAACAACTGGCTGCTGGACAAACAGCAGTACTTTCAGCTTAACTTTACACGTCATGTCTGTTTACTGTACAAAGGTTAACAGCTGGAGGAATCCCTCCAAAACACTTACTCCGATGAAAAGGAATTTCATCCTTCAAAATTTCATCCTGCATTTCAGTCATTACAAAAATTAAATCTCACAGGGCAAAGAGTTGGATGACTGATTCACAATTCACTGACATTTTAATACACAAATAAACACATTATTTCACAAAGGCTTGATATGACTTCCAAACAAAAGCCATTCTAGTTGTACATGGAAAGGCCAAGGCTACAGACTTCTACCTTGTCAGATCTACAATGCAATTATCACAGCACTTATTGCTTGATTCTGTATAAATCTGGAGTCTGTGAAAATTTTACTCAATTAAATCAATTATACTGCATAAAAATAGCGTCTCTGGTATTCCTATGGAACAGATCTTCCTAGAAGCTATGCTAAGGCACATGGAGGACTGGGAGGTGGTTTGAGACAGCCAGCATGGTTTCACCACGGGCAAATCTTGCCTGACCAACCTAGCGGCCTTCTATGATGGAGTGACTACATCAATGGACAAGGGAACAGCTACAGATGTCATCTACCTGAACTTCTGCAAGGCCTTTGACACGGTTCCCCACAACATCCTCCTCTCTAAATTGGAGAGATATGGATTCAATGAATGGACTATTTGGTGGATGAGGAACTGGTTGGAAGGTTGCATCCAGAGGGTAGTGGTCAATGTCCTGATGGAGGTCGGTGATGAGTAGTGTCTCTCAAGGGTCAGTTCTGGGACCAGTACTGTTTAACATCTTCATCAATGACAGGTTAGGGGATGAAGGGATTGAATACAGTCCTGCCAAGAAAGACTCGGGAGTACTGGTGAATGCAAAGCTAGACATGAGTCGACAATGTGTGCTCACAGCCCAGAAGGGCAACCGCATCCTGGGCTGCATTAAAAGAAGTGTGGCCAGAAGGTTGAGGGAGGTGATTCTGCTCCTCTACTCTGCTCTGGTGAGACCCCAGCCTGGAGTACTGCATCCAGCTCTGGAGCCCCCAACATAAAAAGGACGTGGACCTGTTGGAGTGAGTCCAGAGGGGGGCCACAAAGATGATCAGAGGGCTGGAGCACCTCTCCTATATGAGGACAGGCTGAGAGAGTTGGGGCTGTTCAGCCTGGAGAAGAGGAGGCTCCGGGGAGATCTTATTGTGGTCTTTCAGGGAGAAACTTTTTAGCAGGGTCTGTAGTGATAGGACGAGGGGTAATGGCTTTAAACTAAAAGAGGGTAGATTTAGACTAGACATATGGATTTTTTTTTTTAATGATGAGGGTGCTGGAACACTGGAACAGGTTGCCCACCAGAGAGGTGGTGAATGCCTCATCCCTGGAGACATTCAAGACCAGGCTGGACGGGGCTCTGAGCAACCTGATCTGGTTGGAGAGGTCCCTGCTTCCTGCAGGGGGTTGGACTAGAAGACCTTTAAAGATCCCTTCCAACCCAAACCATTCTATGATCCTTTGCTACTTAAAAGGGCTGAAAAAAATTGAAGAGTTCATAGAAAATACAGGAACTACATGACTCCATTATAACATTTTAATTCGGTAATAGTAATTTCTTGACCACTTAAGTGTTTTTGTTTCATTTATTTTCTGATTAACTTCCTTAGCAAAGGGGTGGGTGAGGATCAAAACGAACTGCACTTTAGATAGTAAACACAATTAATTCCTTTGAATACCTAGGTAACTGTGATGTTTTCTATCCAGTTTCGAAGTGAGTCACCAGCTTTGGATAAGTGCTCTTTGAATCTTTGAATCTCTGATGTTGAAGGTTCTGCCAGGTTACCAGTCTACCACTGTAAATGCTGATGATCAGCATTAAAGTTTGTATAACCTCCAGAAATGCATTCTATAATAAACAAACTTTTGTTACAAGAAGTACATACGAAATTAAAAAAAGTTACTTTCAATTAGCATTTCTCTTTCTATCGTCTTTTCCCTCCAGTGCTTTCTCATATGATGAACACAAAATAACTAAGCCAAAAGTAGTGGAGATGGTAATCATTTAGCCATAATTAAGTTCCTGTTACTGAATGCTAGCTGTGCAATTTTGCAGGTAGCATACCACAGCTAAGTATGGTTATCAAGTAGTCCTTTGATATGTTTGTGGTGCTCTGGGTAACCAATTTGGGTCAGAACCAACAAGTATTCTGGCACTCTCAGCTTCGCCTTTGAGGAGCTCTGTAACTATGTAAAACCAGACCACTTGGCTAAGCAACTTTGCATTTACCATTATGAAAAACATAGGCTTCGTAATGAATGTACTCATAAAGATAATTCATTGATACTCCTGCCACCTTTCGAGCTGTAACAGACGTTATTTATCCACACTAATAGAATCAGCGCATTTTGCAGAATGCTCCTGTGCAACCTGCTCCTTTTCATTGCTGTCAGTAATTCAAATCACCCATTCAAATACTTCCAAATCAGGTAAAGCACAAACTGACTATAATCAGCACAAGCTAATTAAATGAACAGAATAAGTATCTACATTTTTCCTATTAATAAATAAAAATAATGGTGTGATCATCTGTATCATACTTCATAATAGTTGTCCATTACAAGCAAGCACTACTTTACTGCACACTTTATGACAGAAATGTTCTGAAGTTAGACAATCCTGCCATAAACAGAAATTTTTCATGACAGGTCAAAACCAAGCAACATCCAGACAATACTGTTTTACATCAAGTTTATAAAAAGAAAATGTAATAAAATTTTGGTGTGTTTTAATGCATGTCTGAAGGACTACACATAAGGGGAAATGCCTCTCAAATAACACAGAAGCGATGGCTTATGCTACACAGCACTTACAAATAAATACTTTCCTAGAATATATAAGGTATAAAATATAAAACAGAGACAATTTGAATATATAAATTCAGAATGCTGCCTGACAATAGAAAGCATTTTAATTCTGGCTAATGCAATGTAAGATCACTTTAGAAACACTGCTGAAAAGTTAATCGTGCATACGGTTCTCCACTACAAACATAGATGCCTTTGACAAAAGAGCAAAAGAGAGTCTTTACTTACTAATATTATAAGGAATAAAAGTACCCAAGCTCGTAAAGATTGTCACAGGTTTTCCTGAACTCATTTTCCTAAAATCCAAAGCCAAGGCAAAAATTGAGTTTCAACACAATGAAGACCATTGGCACTTGTTGCATAATCAATGGTTCTAACAACAAAAAGCTCCTTTTACTTGTGTCTTAGGCAGCTTTTTGCTGGGTGGCCTTTTCTATTATTCTTACATAGCTTATGAAAGCAAATAGCCAGGAAAATCCATAAATCCCTTCAACCACCTTTGAAACAGAGACCAGGATTTCAATGGGAAAAAAAGTTAATGAGACTGTGGGCACCAGCCCAGCACTGTGCTCCAGTCCCCCAGGCTTTACATGTAAGGAAACAAAGACACGATTCATCTGGCCCCTCTGCAGCAGGCAGCTCTGGAGAGCTGGCTGCCGCACAAACGGCAGTACTTTCAGCTTAACTTTACACATCACTTCTGTCACTGTACAAACTATCAGCATACTTAAAGCCATCTAACTAAACAGTAAGGTCATCCATAAACTTATCTCCAGCATGAAAAGTCTGTATTAATTAATTTGCAGGAGGAAATGTATGATAATATCTTCCTGCTCTTTATGTCAACACCGAGTTCTTTGCAGAACGGAAAACATCAATGAATTTCTCCCCCTCACCTCCCCAATATGTCTTAATTACTTTAGTATACTTAAACAAAATCAGACAAGCAATTTTCAGGGGATGGAAAGAAACAGAAAAACTGGGTGGCATGGACTTAAGTCATTCGAACAGCTTGCTGAATTTCCATAAATATTTCAGAAACTGATCAGAAGCCAACAGAAATGAAAAATTATGAACTCTCTTCCAACAGAAATTAATCAGTTCAGTCAACTAAACAAAGACTCAGGCTAAAGAAACATCTGCCTTCAGAAAATTAAAAATAAAATATATCTCTTATTTACTGCCAGAAGGCAGGTTCATCGAAACATCTGCCTTAACAAAAAATGCACAACTAAACACAAAAAAAATAGTAAAAACATGAGGTAGTTCAAGAGTAGTATAGAACATAAACCTAAGATTTTTACAGACAGTCAAGTATTTGTAGGGTGTTGTGTAGAAACTAGTCTCTGACACAAACTTTATATGCCAGTACAATGACAAAGGAGCCAAACACTGGAAAATGCACAAAGAAAACGGCATGACAAATCATCACAGCAATGTTTTTTTTGGATAAGATCTCCAGAGTTATTCTCACACAACCACCTGCTCCGATTAGAGCTACCACCAAGACTTCGTCAGGTCAAGCGGAGTCTCAAAACCCCCAAGAATGCAAATACCAGAGGCCTCTGGGTAACCCATGCAAGTGCCATGCTGCCCTTCTGGTGCAAAAATAATCTCATAGAATTCTTTTCAACAACACCATCTGTGGATATAGAGTTATGGTACTGGAGATTATACAGATACATTTGCTGTACCATCATCCTTTAATGTTGATGCAGAAATTGACCTAATAGGTCACCAAGTATCTGTGGCTATAGACCATTTTACCACCTAATAAATGGTGATAGTAATTGTCTAGCATTGAAAAAAAATGAATAGTTTATACACTTCATAGCAGTACCTGTCTAAGAAACGCCTCAGCAGTGCCTCCACTAAGCAATGCCTCAGCTAATAGTTCTTAAACCTAACATCTACTCTAATATTCATAAACATACATATTTCTGTTAACTGACTGTAGGAATGCTTTGCATCATTTACAAATGAAGACACTCAAAAATCACTACATAGAAGTGGAAAATAAAATATATTATTTTTGAAGTTACTTAACTTTTAAAAATGTATGGATAACACACAAAAGTTAAGCCACTTTAGCATCACTTCCTCCTTAAAATGTCTTCCTTTACATATTATGTAAAACTATTCAGTTTTTATTTTGTCTGGCATGCAATCACATATTGATGAAAAACAATAATTATACCACTGCTCATTACTATTCTAACCAAGGAAATCAAGCACTACTTCTGCTAGAATGATGAGAATATAAACTATTCAGTATAGTCAAGCTCAACAATATTCACAGTATCACAGCTAAGACTAATAAAGAACCCAGAGCAGCAGCAACATAAGATACATAAAAGCTCTGTATTGCACAAATTGTTTGATATATTTGAACAGGTTTGCCTGTCACAGGTGTGCATGGATAAATCTGGCTTAAGCAAATGCACATGAAGCTAAGACAGCATTACAGCACCTACTTTACAGTCACCTCAGAGTGGGGCTAACAGTTTGCCTTTTTTGTTATCTTATTTTCCTAAGTTTTCCTATTCACAAACTCCACACAGAAAAATCTGTAAGATTCCTACTGCATCCCATTTTACCTACAATGTGGGCACTGACAGGCAGAATTATTTCTCCGAACCCGTAACTGAGTGGGGAACCGAGAAGGGAAGGTGCCAGTAACGCAGGTCACAAAAAAACCAAAGCTCCTCAAAGCAGCTGAAAGGGACTGAGAAACGTAAGGACCCTTCACCTTTGCACTGACATCACCTAGGAGAGCGAGGCACATACATACTCCTGTGATACTTCTGAGACAGAAGTTCAGCAGATGCTTGAGTCCTTATATACCCACAGCACAATGCAAATATTCAAAGAGCAAGCTAAAGGGGTATTGATATGTCAGTAAACTCTCCTTAAGGCCAAAGACACAAAACTGCTTTGACAGTAACTAATGCAGACACAGCATAGCACAAAGCCTAACCTACAGAGAAAAGTGTCACCAGTCAGATCAATACTGTTACACAAATATAATCCTTAAAATGGGTGTTTCTTTGTTTAAGAGTGGGAGGCTATTTGATTGGATTATTTTATTTCGATTAAACCACTTCTTGAGTAAACCAAGCTGAAAAGACATGAAGCCAGAACAAGCATCTCTATCCTAAAAGAATTCTATTACAACTATAGAAAAAAGTTGTTCTTACAATAGGACAAAAAAGACTATACGTGAGCGTAAGAGTATCCATAACTGAGTATGCGGTAATTTTAAGGGGTACTCTTAATTACAAAATCCAAGGAAACATGAGCTGTGATAGTAACCACAACCTCCATTGTGCACCCCTGTAATGGTGAGTATTGGCAGAAAAGTGCAGTAGAAACAGTCTACAGGCACTAAAACCTGAGGATGGAAGATAAAGTAATTGAGGATTTTCAATTCATTTCCTCTCTTAAGTACAAAGGAGCTCAACATCCCTTGACCATTGACAGCTGTTGTAAAGCCCATTTCTTCTCTTGTATTGCAGTTTTATATAAAAATACAATAATGAAGTATGCTTCTAATTTTACTCATGAAGTGGCTGCTGTATGTCTTATGATTGGACTATGGACCACATTCCATCAGATTTGATTTCCCCACAAAGCTGTTTTGAGTTAATGACTAAAATATTATATGGTTAGGGGTTTTTTAAAAAATAATTATTACTGAGTTGAAAATACTTCAGATAAGTAATTGCAAAAAAAAAAAAAAAGTTAGTTGAGCACAATGCTCTGTCCCTCTCTCACACACAACTAAATTAAATAAAATGGGAAATGAATGCAGTACGGAGCACTTGACTATGCAGCATGTTTGTGATACAAAACTGAAAAAGTATGCTAAGTAAGAGTCTTAAAATTTATTTCTTTGGCTTTGTGTATATTGCACAGGAGCAGATCTAACTGAATCACCTTAATGAACAACATAAAATTAAAGCTGTGATTCTACTGAAGCTCTTGCTTTTTTACACAACCTCAACAGGACTACTCCTACATTTAAATGAAGTACACACATGGTTGCACTAGGGAACAATAAGTCTACAAGTCACTGTAAAAATCAAATTTACTGAAAAAAAACAAAACCAAAAGGAAGTTTCCTTATGTTTTTTTAACTAACTTAAGAAAATACTATTTTTTAAGCAAGCATTTCCCTATGGTATTTATTAAAATGATTAATAACTTATGCAAAAAAAAAAGCTCTACGTTCATAAAATGCCTTGAATATTAGATATATTATCTAATTAATAGAGATTAATTTATACTTGCAAGACCTTCAGGAAAAAATATAGCACAAAATCTGATCATCTCCCCAATAATAAAATTGTTAACAGATACTTTCGTATAGACCTGCATATTTCGAACTTGACACAAAACCATGTGAAGCTGAATTGACAAACAGCCAACGTGTTCTGCGGAAAGTTACTGCAGTGATTTTCAGCCCTACTGTCGCAACGGCTACAAACAAATCTTTAAACAAAATTTCAGATGTTATGGCTCAAATAGGAGTTCAACATTCACAATCTCTGCTATACGTTCTACTTGCTCCCTACAAACAAGAATCAACTGTGGCTGTAATCTTTATGTCACAGTTAAAAACATACTGAGATGTAAAATGCAGGTATTAACCATGAAACAAGAAAAATTGGGGGATACAAATATATAAAGAACAATCAATTTGTTTACAAAGCAATTAAGATCCAAAATGTCAAGAAAGTTTGACTGAAGGTATGATTTATTGTTTGCATCACACCTTATTTAACATAATCCAAAATAAATTACAGAGAATTTATAATTCCAATCTACATCAAGTGGGATCACAACCGGTCCAAAGCATCAAGTAACAAGCACAAGCAGAAGAATCTCAAATACGTGCTGCAGATAAGATGGAAAGTAATCAATTTGGCAGATGTTTTTTGAATAGCATAGAACACAGGATGAAGAACTGTTCTGTCTCAGCTCAAATTAGGGTGGGGGTTTTTTTGTTTTATTTTGCTTTTAGACAAACAGATTATTTTAATTAAAAAAAACATTTCCAGTCTTTCAAAAAAAAAGATGAGAGCCTAGTGAAGAAATTATGGCAATGCTTCACAAAAATTGTACAGCAATAGATTGTGCTCAAAAATACATTACAGAATATAGGGACACTAACAATTTTGAAAGATGGCTATATACCTATTTATGTTGGCTTTAATATTTTAGATCAGGTAAACTGAGAGGAACCACATGAACAAAATCTATTTCTATTGTCCAAATTCCTCAAAATTGATACCTGTCTAGCAGAATCAACATGCTTTAATAAAGCGTTCACTTGATTTATTCATTACTTCAAAATGCATCTGCTTCCCTCAAAAACTAGCACCATCAACAAATGCTTTACAAAGAGGTCCAAAACTATCTGACCCACAGTTTATTACAAGGATGAGAGGGTTCTGCAAACCTGGAGAAAAGATAAAGAGCAAAAAAAATTACCACAATTTTAAGTGTCAGACTTATTTTCAAAGATTTTTCATGAGCGGTGTGACAGAGAAAATAAACCTCTTAAGTTTAAAGCAACTATCAAATGAAATGCCTTATTTGGAAACTACCAGTCTAAAGTTATAGGATCTAGATGTAAAATTTGGGATCTGCTTCCACATTTCCCACACTTCAAGTATAGTGACATTTATTTTTGCTTACTTCGTTTGCTACAGAAACCAACAAAGAAGCAAACGATTTCAGGATTATCACACATAGCAACGCTGTATAGCTACTGTATGGTTAAAGTAAAGGGCCAAATCAGCTACAAGTATAAAATCAGAAGCTGTTCAAGACTAAACAGTCTTTCTTAACCTTTGATTCTAAAAGTTACGTAGGAAGAAAAAAACCCAAACTCTAAAGCCCCTGGCTACAAGACTTTCCACAGGACTTGCTTACAGCTTGATATTTCCATTATAAATAGGAATGAAACATATCCATATATGTTGATCCATAAACATAATTATTTTAAAGCATGTCATAAATATCTTATAATGCAGTTTTATATTTTATACTAAAAATAAGTTCTTGCTAATTGCTTAATATAACACCACACTGGTCAGTAACAAGTTTCTGGATTACAGGTAAATTAGGCCTGGGAATCCCAACTCATTATTTTGGAAATAATTTAAGTTATTATAAAGATACCACTGAGTCTTGAACAAGCAAAGCCTAAATTCTTAGGCTATATGTTACTGTAGAGATAGATGTGTAAATTCCAATATTAAGTAGATGTGCATTTCAGATTAAGCCATTTACTGAATTTGCTAGGACTGTCCACATTTTCCTGCCTTTTCCTCCTTCCTTTAAACTTTAAAGGTGGAAAAAACGGGAGAGGAAGAATTATTCTTAAAACAGTTAAACCCCGCACTCCAGTCCAGCCACAATATTCAGAGTCCAGCATGATTAAAATATATTAATTCTTGCATTACTACAAATCATACCTGAAGTGTCCGTTTTATTCAAGGAGAAAAGGCTGGGTCATTGGCTGGTATGCTAATGTGGAAGTTTGTAGAGAGTGCAGGTTCTGGCTAATCACGTTTCTCCTGTGGACCTCCTCAGGCACACCAGTGCTGAGCCCAGTGCCTCAGCTGTTACGTGGGTATTAGGGTTCTCCCATGGCACAAACCAGCTCTGAATTTTAAGAGCTGAGAAGCTGTAAACTAAATACCACAGCAATAGCAGCGACATAAACAGCTACGACATAAGGATACAATTAAAAGTGTTCCCACTTCCAGAAGAAATTTGTGAAAGACAGCTATGTTGGAAAAGAACAACCAAGGAACAACCCACTCACCAGAAGATTTTTAAGGTACAGACAATTAGAGTATTTCAGAGGCTGCATGAACAAGGGGAAAAAACCCACAACCATTTGATTCTACAAAGTAAATAGGAAGAGAGATTAAGATCAACATTACAGATACTTTCTTGTGGTATTTTTTATTTCATTTTTAGTCTCAATATATGCTAAAAGACTAAACACATATTAATCTCCTCCTGTTCTGCAATCTCTTCCTTGTTCTTCCATTAAAAAATCACTAACTAGCGCTAGGCCAAATCCCATCGTGATTTTCTGGAAAAAGAGAAGTCACTAATGAGAAATGTTAAATATGCATATCCTGTGATTATACTAATTGAATATGTAGAGACATATCTATGTAATTGCCTTGCAAACAATTGTAACTACCTGGATAAAGACAGAATGAAGACTTGATGCCATAATACATACACTTGGTTCAAAAAAACCAACAAAACCAAAAAATGAAATCCCTTAGTACAACCTTGGGTTTCTTAATTTACTGATTTACAGTGATCAAAGATGCAGTGATCTCAGCCAAATTAATTCAAAACGAGTCATGCTGCTGAATTATTGTCAAATTATTGTTTTTATGTTAGTCCAGAGTTGTGCTCAAAATGTTTTCACAGAGTTTATGGGAAATAAATTTGATAGTAATGAGATGATGAAATGAAGAGATTGGTCATACATTGTTTCAGATGTTCAATATTGGAAGGACTCGATATTAGAAATGAGATACCCATAACACTCTGCTGAGTTCTACATCCTTATCTTTTCTTCCTCAGGAAATGACTCTGGAAATGAACCAAGAGAAATCAAAGTACAATTCAATATATGGAGGAAGTGGCAGAATCAGACTCTTCTAGGAAGCACAAGGGACAAATTCTCCAGGCAACAAGCTCTCCTGGGACAAGGACTCTAATTGTGGGTTCACGCAGTATTAAACACAAGAAAGGATTGTAGGTCAGGTGGAAGCTAAACAAGTTATTAAATCATTGACATTTAACTCGTACTGAAAAATTGTAATTTAGATAACATTCTCTCTAGCTATAGCAGTGTTTGCAAGCCAAGACAGACTTCAGGTGTCCTTTCACAGCTAGCATAGCAGTATCTAGGCACAAGTTCCAAATTGTGTGCTAATTTATTACAGATACAGTAGCATGCCAATGTCTAATTCAGATCAGACTTGCACTGCAAAAAGATCTGGCAGTGAAACCATCGCTTCTGTTGAGAAACTGCAGTACTACAGGAATACAAACAACAGCAAAGTCCCTGGCCTTAGAACTCAGCAGACCAACAGATGCCTACTAGGATTAGAAAGCTCAGCAAAAGCAAACTGGACTGCAGAAAACACACAGTGCAACTGAGTGTCAAAATAAGAACTTTGCCCAGTTTAGCATCTCTTCACGGAAGCATTCAGAACAGTTTATACTACTAAGAGGTATCTTAGTCTTTGGGGGTGGGAGAATGTTGTTTTGTTTCTTATTTCTTGTCACTAAAAATGCAAGAACACAGGAATGATCTGCAAATGGGATACTCAAAAGCATTTAAGCAGATTTAAGAGCTCTTCACCAATCAGACACATTAGAAAACTCCAAGTAGAGTGTGCTGATGAAACTTCTAAATGAACAACATCTCAACTGGTCTACTCACATTTCTTACACAAGCAATTTAAACTTCACCACAAAGACCAACAACTCTGTGATAGATCTGCAAAAGTTTTAAAGTAACCTCCTGGCACAAACTGAACTAAAATGTCATATCTCTCTCTGTTATCGCTGGATTTTTAGGTTAATATTCCACAACAATAGGGTACAAATTTTATTGCTTCAGATTAGATTTGATTTATTTTAATATTGGGATTATTCTCCAATTCTTCTACACTTACAAGATTATTGTACAAACCGCTGAATTTCCTACTTTCCTTTGCTCTTCGATACTTTAAAAGTTTTTAAAGGATGTGAATTCTTTTGATATTGCTATGGTAAGATGCCAGAAATTTGATGTGAGACATGCGCCAAAAATTAACTTTTCAGAAGCTATTCCAGACCATCTGGAGACGATGCATTTCAAGTACAAAATAATTAATACCACCCTCACTAAAACACTAAACATACAGTAGTCTGGCCTTTCCTTTGTGCAATTAAAAGCCTTGAAAGTATCAGACTAATCAGAACAGATTATGAACCACTTGTAACAAAATAATTTTTCTTTTCCTTTTTTTTTTTTTTTTTTTT
>WHYT01015236.1:375359-406207 GCA_009806455.1 Tetrax tetrax | reverse complement strand
GCCCCCTTGAGGTACTGGAAGACCGCTATCAGGTCTCCCCGGAGCCTCCTCTTCTCCAGGCTGAACAGCCCCAACTCTCACAGCCTGTCCTCATAGGAGAGGTGCTCCAGCCCTCTGATCATCTTCATGGCCCTCCTCTGGACCCTCTCCAACTGGTCCATGTCCTTCTTATGTTGGGGACTCCAGAACTGGACGCAGTACTCCAGGTGGGGTCTCACCAGGGTAGAGTAGAAGGGGGAGAATCACCTCCCTCGACCTGCTGGCCACGCTCCTCTTAATGCAGCCCAGGATGCGGTTGGCCTTCTGGGCCGCAAGGGCGCATTGCCCACTCATGTTGAGCTTCTCGTCCACCAGCACTCCCAAGTCTTTCTCCTCAGGGCTGCTCTCAATCCATTCTCTGCCCAGCCTGTATTTGTGCCTGGGATTGCCCCGACCCAGATGCAGGACCTTGCACTTGGCCTGGTTGAACTTCATGAGGTTGGCACGGGCCCACCTCTCCAGCCTGTCCAGGTCCCTCTGGATGGCATCCCTCCCTTCCAGCGTGAAGAGTAGTACCTTTACCTTGAAGAGTATGTACAACACCTGTGTTTCTAGCAGAAACATTAGTTTCAAAGTATGTTTTACATATACAAGCCTCCATTGTATTGCCTCCATGAAATATGTTGTGATTCATAAACTTCTTATAAATTGTCAATACAGAGCTGACAGAAATTCACTAATGCTGTACAAAACTTGACAGTGGAAAATAAAGTTGTTCAAAACATGTTTGCCTACATTTCTGAAGGAAATGTCTAGTTTAATAACTAGACAATAACAAAATAAACTTCCATTTTATTTATTATTATTATTTATTAATTGGCATAATATCTGGGCAATCACAAACTCTGGAAACAACCAGTAGCCTTAGAAATAACTCCTTAAAGATATTAAATACTAAGTAGGAGAGATGAATAGAGTTTCTGTAATCCAGTGAAATAAGAAACTGCAAACTAAGAACACAGGTTGAATTATTTTTCACTAACAATCTACAAATAATCTAATGGGTTCTCCAAAGACCATTATATAAAAGATAATGTAAATCATCTTGAAGTATTTTCACTTTCACAAACCCTCTCCTTTCCCAATACAATCAATAACAAATAATGTTTTTAAAGAACATATCCCCAGAACAAAATACGAGTGAATGTCAATAAACTTGAGTAAGAACAACATAAACATTTGATATGTTTGCAGTATTTTGTTACCAAGGAAGAGGAGACAGACACACACTGAGGCTCAGTTTCGGTTATTCTCTAGGCTACAGTCTTTTCAGTGCCCAAGCACAGAAACTATACCTTCCTTCTCATGTTTAGTTTATCTCAGTTTCTTAATTTCCCAGTGCCTACATCTCCTTTTTTGGAAGCAAGATTATACCAAGAAGAGATGTTGCAGGAGGTTCAATTAAGAGAGAGAATCTTTTTTGACTTGTTTGTGGGGAACATTTTTAAGCATTTAAATAGGCTAGACAGCTCTTTCAGATTCTGACTGCTTCTAATGAAAAGGGTCACATTCTCATGTGTTCAGAGTACTGCTACAAAAAATATTACTGGTTAGTTGATTAAAATTCACCTCTTTACATCCTTCCATTTGCCTACTTCTTTATTCTACCATATCAAACAAGTTATTTCCCTTTCCTCAGAATTACAACCATAACGTAGTCCTCAATGCTACCATCTTTTTCAATTACCAAAATGTTGGCCCTTGAAATATGCAGCATTTATTGATCAACCAAAAAAAAAAAATTAAAATCACTTGCACAAACCTTCTCATGTGCCAGGAAAAATTTCCCAGAAGTTTCCATTAAGCTCCTCATCCTCTTACTAACAGCTTCCCAGCTTTCTCCTTGATTGCAAAAGAATAGAAGACTCTAGGTTAAGAAGTTGATCTGACCAACTTTCCCCCTCTGTCACCCCTCGCTCAGGGGTTACATCTTTTCTTAGACTTGAAAACATTTAAGGCAGAAGGCATTACTCTGCCCCAGCACAACAGACTCTGCAATTACTGCTTTCAGGTCCCCCTCCAACTTATTGAATATGTCAACTGTTAAATCATCAGCTCTAATCTGAAGGAAAAAAAAACATATTTTACATCACTTCTTCCAACACCTGGTCCCTAATTTTGGGATCAGAGATTACTGAGCTGAGAACTGTCACATACAAAGCATCTCTCTCTTTGGTGACTCCTTAGTGGCAGGGCACAGCCTCACCCCCAGGTACAGTTTCTTATCCCAACAGATCGTGCTGCCCTCCTGTGGCCCGTGAAGATTTTAAGCTCCAAAAGTCACACGCACTCCAGCGCGCTGACGAAAACAGCTATGAAAAACTCTCATTCTGCTCGACCAGTTCACACTTTTGACTTGAAAGACAGATTGCACAGCTCAAAATTAAATTTTGAAGACAGTAAAAAAGCCACAATGCTGTTGCAGATGTAACAAAGGTCTCCTGATGCCTCTGCTTGAAAGACTGCTTAGGCTTTGTAGCAGAAATACAGAGATCAGTCACGCTCGTTTAACAGCTGAGCTGAAAAATTTAAAACTCAGCTGTCCCTCAGTTCCAATACATAGAAAACAATGCAAGTGACCTATAAAAATACAGTAAAGAAAGGGGAAAAAAACCTAACTTTAAATCCTTGTGTTGATTATATATGAATTATGAATCCCCATACTATGAGATAGAGCACGTGGATGACACATGAAAGAGCTAAAGGATGCAAGCTGTACAGTGGTTACACTACCATCAGTGTAGTTGGGATTTAAGTCTTAATGAGAAAACTTACAGAACAATCTTCAAATGAGCAGTGAAGCCATTTTACAGCAAGAAATACCAGAATACTGAGGCAGATTAAGTATCTTCTTTAAACACAATGCTGGTGCTACAAAAGATCAATTTAAATTGTACAACAATTGGAATACTAAAAATACTATTATATTCTGGAAAAAAATTATTAAGACTAAGGTCATCAACAATTTAACTTTTTCTCCTATAAGCATATTTAGAATATTTGTAAGACAAGAAAGGCATTAACTCCCTCTCCCCCTAAATCTTTGCCATTAATACAAATATGCTAATGCACATGGAATTCATTAGTACAATTTTTTAATAAAGTACTTGGAAAGTTAAAACAGATCTTTCATAAAGGGAAATATTGGTCCCAAGGAACTAAATACAGTCTTTTCACTTGCTTACATGGAAACAAGACAGGAGTCCTTTACACATCTTTACAAGTTTTTAGATGGTATCCAACGGTTTTTAAAAGAATCTGTATTCCAAATATGGGCACGTGATTACAAAAGCATGGTGAAAATCAGGTACATACAGATGTAAAAGTGGGTAACAAATAAAAATGAATTTGCTGTAAGTTTGAATACTATATATACTCTGCAGGAAAGTTCACATCTACTAGCACAAAGAGCAAAACTCCTGATATGTGCATTTAGTTCTTCCTCATAGTGGCAGACAAACTCTATTTTGACCTATTCAGAGGCAAGGAGGAAAAAAATAAATGGAATGCAAACAAAAAAGCCAGCACTCCTCCATCTAATTATCTGCTTATATTTTTGCTGAAGTTCTGAAACAGGCAGATCCTTTTGACAACTAGTTATCCAGCTGCCAGGAGGACCTTCTGAAGGTCAGCATTTGTGTAATTCAGACTGAATGGCATATATGGAATCAGTTATTATGAAATGGCAACATTATAAACAGGACTTAAAAAGTAGTTAAATGCCTTCTCATGTGTAGTTTCCAGGCAAAAAGGAACAAGAAATATGTAATCACTGTATTCTCTACAAAGTGTCACTTTGTACCACAGCATCACTCCTAAGTACACCTTACTAACCATTAAAGGAGATAAATTTCTATATGCTGTGGCTTCCCCAAAAATACCTCTGCTGATAATTGTGAGCCATGTTTAGAAGAAAATGTCTTTTCGGATCACATTAATCATCTGCCCTGGATTTTTGCTTGACATTGTTGCACACCAGAATTGCTAGAATAGATCATCAATCCTTCTTTCCTCAGTGGTTATCTTCCATAAAGAATGACCTGCACCTCCACACTATGGAATAGTTAACAGAAACTTGTTCTCTAAACCTCCAGCTTAAGACATAAATGATGTAACTTCGGGGCTCTGCTATCTTGTGAACAAGGAACACAGAAATATAAAAGAGGCAAAGAAACAAGTAAACTCTAATACAGTTATATCAGGAGAAGAAAGACTAAACAGTTCGAATGAAACAAAGGCCAGAGTTAGCAGACTACTTAACATTCATTAAAGATTTCTGAGGATGACACTGAAAATCAATTTAACAATCCTGTTAAAAAAAAAAAATCTGCTAGTCATCTATGAGTTAATGTTTTTGATTTTTATGTCTTTCCATATGTGTGAGAACTTCAGAAACAAAAGGGAAAAAACCCCACAGATCTAATGATCTGCCCCTTCTATCTAGGGCAGATCCCATTCAAAGTCTATCCACACATAACCAGCTTGGGCCAGTGGCTGTCAAGTGCAGACACATTGTAACAGTTCACTCTGATTAATCAAGAGCAGACTTTAATTCAACTCTCAGAACTAAGACTACTGTGAATTTACAAAACCAAATCATTAAGAATTGCCTTCAGTTCCCAAATCATAAATCCCTAAAATATTTCAACTGGCAAATTGCAGCATTTAATTTTAATTCTTTAGATATGTTCAGTAAACAAACACAACAGGACTAAAAAAAAGCTTCCACTGAACTTTATATACTGTATTCTGTAAAACATATCTCTCACAAGCCTAACAAACTCAAAATGAACAAGGACTTGTGAATTGTAAAACCATAGTTCTAGGGATTAAACTTCAAAAAAAACCTGAACTCCTGTTATAGGGGATATTGAATATGAAGGGCTGAGACTTCAGTAATTCTCTTAGCACTTACACTTATTCCACAAAGCAAGGCATCAAAACAAAGGTGACACTTTTCAGTGTGATTAGCAGCCATACGGAAAGCCTGCCAGTCACCCTCGCCATAATAATTCCTTACAGAACAGGCCAAACACCAAGGCGAATGTGTCCTAACCGGATCAAAACGCAGCTGTTAGAATTTGATACTATTCTTTCTAGTACAACTTTCAATAAAGATACACTAGCAACTGCTGCCTTTTCTTTGCAGATTCTGAATATTTCAGAGGCTGTTAAGCATGTCATTCAGATTACAATACCACTTTAAAAAATGAAACAGACCTCAGGCAACATAGATGTACTGAACTTGTATCTCTTATAATGCAGATGCATTGTTTTCCTGAGGCATACAGACCTTCTATGTTTTCAAAAAGTATTTGTTTCAGTAAAACATTGTACCTAAAAATAATTATTACATACTAATTTAACTCAGTGATATAATAGCTTTGTCTCTTGTCCCCAAACAGGCATCTTAAAAGGATAAAATAATGCATTCCCATTTTTTTTGTGTAAAAATTAGTAATGGCATTCAAACTCCCATCAAAATTGTCCTCAGGTCAACTACGCAATGCTGTATCTCAGAACAGTCAAAAGATCCAGAGAAGTCACATGCAAAATCTAAAATTTTGTGAGAATTCTATTTTCAAGATAAGCCACATAAAATAAAGAGTGAAATTGCAGTCATAAGCTTCCATTTTCTTACACTTATCACATCAAATATCAATGTTGCCTATATTCAAGCCACGAGCATTTCCCTTTCTTTGTTACTTAAAATTATTTACTTCTCAAGTATTTATTAAGAATATGAAGCAATCTGCCTCCATTGCCATCATAGGTTTTCCAGATCTTGAATTACAAAATACAATACATCATAAATGTGGTTTAAACTTATTTAAATGTGTGCAGCAAAACTATAACTTTAAGGAGAGGTTAATTAGAAGCAGCTTCAGTTGTGTTTCCCTTGGATTGTTACCCATGTGGCTTGCAGGCAAAGAGCTGTCTGATACGGAAAAATCAGTTGAAGGATGAGTTCCTGCTTCAGGATGCTTGAGATACTGAAATAGGCTACAAAACTATTTAAAAAAAAAAAATCTTCAAAGTATTTCCAAAAGTTCTGACAGGCTTGGAAGGGAAATAGAGAACTTTTAAGTGTTTCTTTTAACTCTTTTTGTTTTATAGAATAAATGACTGCCTGATCTTATTTTAGAAACACTGTTGCTTTTAATATTTAAAGAAAAACACATAATTTGCATCTCTTGATTAGCAAAAATTCTAATAAAATATCATTCCCTAAAACAGCTTGGATTTTTAAGCATCATGTATTTTCATCTCAGAAAGCATCTCTCAAATCTAAAATATTCCAAAGGTAATACCAATATAAAAAGCAGAACAAAATAAAATAACTGTAACCCATCTTCACAAAATCATCCTAGAAGCAACTTGGATACAACAATTTAAGTCAAATAACTCTGCATCTAATAAAGCATTTACTCCACAGTTATGTTAGTCAGTTCTGTTAGCAATTACAACCAATTTTAATATGGAGCCAAAGTCACAAACTTTTTAATTAGTTAAAAGATCACATCATTAATACTATTTTCCTTCAATGTTGTAAAAAAAATGCAGCAACAACTAAGGCATCAGTAATCTCTAATCACATGAAGTTAGAGAATGGTTGATAGTCATTTGGTATAAGGGTAAAACCCAAGAAACCAACATTATGTCCAAAATACAAGGAACTCAGTAGGCAGCCAGGCTTTTCAATGGTTGATGGATCAAATAAAGAATCTCATCACAGATCATCAATGTCTCCTCTTTCATTACTGCAAATTTTGTATATGATAAATAAAGGTGGAAAAATTTTCAAAATTTTCTTCTACCAAGCTAAGAAGTCTCTGTATCTTCCTTGTTGAGAGGCCACACTACATTAATGTATCTTTTACTTAATATCAGTTCTGGAAGCTGAAGCTAACACTGATCCTCCAGGACTGTTGCCTGGTATACCACTAAAGACTGCCTAATCAAAACATCAATTAATTCCACAGAACTGCAACACTATGTTCTGTGTTACTGTTATTGTTCTAGCCTCTGTTATTTACAGGTTCTTAGGATTTGAAAATGTTTCTAAACTAAAATTGTAAACATTGTTTTATTCTTCTTGGTCCATCTGATATGTTTAAGACAAACTCTTTTTAAAAATTGCTGTCCTTCACAACTTATTCTTTCACTTTAGAATATCTAATTTACAGTTTAATCTCCGCTCTGGAGAAATAAAATTATACTGTGAACCTGCAACTCTTCCTTCAGTCAGGTATATTTTTAACATTATTATTATTCTATGAATCATTCTGCTTGATGCAAACAATTAGGAATTTAACTTACAGCCAGAATCAGGCAGGAGACGTACAGATTATCACATTGTCTACTCAGCTTTAAAATCATAAAATCACAGAACAGTTTGGGTTGGAAGGGACCTTTCAAGACCATCTTATACAACACCCCCTGCAAGGAGCAGGGACATCTCCAACCAGATCAGGTTGCTCAGAGCCCTGTCCAACCCGGCCTTGAATGTTTCTATGGATGGGGCATCCACCACCTCTCTGGGCAACCTGTTCCAGTGTTTCACCATCCTCATTGTAAAAAACGCCTTCCTTATGTCCAGTCTGACTCTACCTCCTTCTATTTTAAAACCATTACCCCTTGTCCAATCACAACAGACCCTACTGAAGAGTTTTTCCCTGTCTTTCCTGTAGGCCCCCTTGAGATACTGGAAGACCGCTATCAGGTCTCCCCGGAGCCTCCTCTTCTCCAGGCTGAACAGCCCCAACTCTCTCAGCCTGTCCTCACAGGAGAGGTGCTGCAGCCTCAGCATACGAACTGATGAATTTAAAGAGTGTTACTGATCTAAAGAGACAGAGTAGAGAGGCACTTGTTACCAGATTAGTATTTTAGATCCTGTCCAGATAAAGGATAGTAGAGTTACTGGGAGAGGCAGGGGAGCAGGAGGATCTGGGGAGAGTTTGGGGACCTCAGAAGTCAGTTTACAAAACAACATCCTAGTAAATATGCAAATGAATTTTTAAAATAGCCTCACAACTACTTGTATATTTCATCTTTAACGAAAGACCAGAGTAGACAAATCAGCTGATGCCTTAGTTCATAAGTTATGCACACTGGAAATCAAGACTAGAGATCACTCTAAACAGTGACATTCGTGAAACCTGAAGAACAAGCATAATAAGGAAACTTGTTTTGATTGTGCTAATTTGTCATTTGATGAAGGAACTGCAGTTCCTAAGCCAGACTATAATTGTATGGTTTATTTGTAAATGGAAATAAACCTTAAGTTGATGTCTCACAGAAAGCAGATGAGGAAGCAAACCATTGAAAAAATTCCTCTGCATAGTATATTTACAAATACTTTCTCAAAGCCTAATGCAAGTTTATTATAAAATGTCATATAAAACCAGTGTTTATGGACAGAGAAGGAAAGTAGAGTAGGCATGGAGAAAATATGCAGAGTAGTAAATTACTGACACAAGACTCAGTATTTGCAAAACACTTATGATAAATGAACTCAGTCCTTGAGAACTGACCCCAGAGGACAAACCAAATTGCTTTCAAATAATATACACAAATGGGATCTCCAAGATCAACGGTTGTCCAACTATAAAGATATTGTGTTTATACACAATTCCTTAATATACACTTGTTTAGGAAAATTTGATCCTATGAACAGGAATAACTACAAAGTTAAAGGTTATGTGTCTTCCACTAATTGGTAAGAGCAAGCTGCACTTGTAAAATGCATTCATTTATTTTCATCTAGTTTTATTTATTTGCCTACATTTTTTTGAAGTAACTTCCTCCACCTCAAACTCTTAATAGATTCTGTAACTGAACCCTTTACCTCCTACTCTGCCTGCACTCTTAATTTTTGTTACAGCAGTCTTTCCACATTCAACTGACAGCAAGTCATATTTCAGCTAAGGAGCTCTCTTCTGACCTACAACAACTCCTTGATTTAAGAAAAAATATTTTTATGAGGAAGAGGGCATTACTCACAAGCCTACAGAATGTAGTTTACTCCCTGGTACATTCATTTGTGAGCAGTTTCACAATTTAGAAAGAATAGCGTAAGCTAGCTGGTAATTTCAGAATGAGATACCACAAATAAAGCACTTTTCTTCTGTTAAGTACTTCCTGCTTAACAAGTATTTCAACTCATGAGAAAAGAAGTAAGGATTTGTGAGACTGTGGGTCAGTTATTTCTCATTCTTAAATTACGCAGTTGGCTAAAAAACTTAAATAAATAAAAAGCTGTTTCAAAGAAAAAAAAAAAAAAAACAGATTCCTGTTAAAAAATATAACCTTTCTTCCTTTTTGTTTGTTTCACAGTGAACACGATGCTTGATGAAAAAAATGGCAGTACCACTTACATCCTCATATATAATCAAAATAATAAAGCAGTGACAAGGGTTATCCCTCTCCACCCCCACATACACACACTTTCCCCCTCCCCTTAGTGTGCTTTGGGTGAGCTTCCCTTTAGGAAGCACCTCCAATCATAACCAGTCGAACTGATCCTGATATCCATGATGCCTTTGCAGCTAATAGGAAATTAACCTGAAGGCAAGGAATGGTTTCACGCACACACAGGACCAGGAACACAAGCAAAGACTCCAGGGTTGACTGGACCAAAAAGGATAAAAAAGCCTTCCTACTACTGCCCAATATGAACTGTGAAACCACGGAAAAGATGCCTCATTTCTTTGTTGGTCATTAATCTAATCAAATAGAACTTCCTTTTTCCCGGACCTCACATTCAATCAGCAGCAGCACACTACTTCCATTCAGCATTCTTATTTCAATAAGCCTCTCTACCCAAAATTTCAACCACCACTTTGTCAGGGGAAAAAACTGAAAACATTTTCTATGCTGACATACATCATGTGATTATTTCCCTGTTCTCCTGATGCAAGTATCTCATTTCTCTTGAATCTCACATTGTGACCACCAAAAGCTTTACATTCTGACCTGTCACCCTCTTCTTTTCCTGTCTGTGCACATTTACAACCATATCTACCTTTGCTTCTATGCAACGCTCAACACAACCAAGCACTGAGCTTGCTTAGGAACTCTGGTTTGTGTCTACTGGTGATTTAAGTATTTATTGCAAATAAGTATTTCATTAAATATTTTAACGGCACACAAGTTTCCAGAGATGGTCGATGACGAAGTAGCAGCGTAAAACAACACGTGATGAACTGACCATGACCCCCATTCCCTCTTCCCCCCTGTGCCACTCGAGAGGGGAAGTCGAGTCTGTTTTGCCCGTGACGGTAACTTTAAGGATTTCTCCCTGTCCTTATCTCAAACCTCGAGCTGTTTTTCTTATATTATCTCCCCCTGTTCTCTCGGAGGGTGGGGGGAGTGAGAGAGAGACTGCGTAGTGTGGTCCCGATCGGGGCTGAACTACGACAATGACCATTTTAGGTCCCTTCCAACTGAAATAGTCTATTCTATTCTATTTCATTGTGCTTCAGAAATATGACTAAGCAAATTAAATGTAAATCATGATGTGATAATCTTTAGTTTTGCAACAGTAGAAAATCCCTATCAAAACAACTGAATGAACCTAAATGTATAATGTAAATAATACATTAGAACTGCAATCATCAGTAATTCTTTTCAGCAGTAAATAGCTGTGACAGTAAGGTGGTCTAATTAGACTTACAGACTGAACAAATCAATCCCAGAACCTCCACATACATATAACAAATTCTGAGTTATCTAAGCTGAGATAGAGCAAAGATAGTTTATCATATATGCTAGTAAATTAAGATTAGCCAGTAAATTAAATTTACTGCAGATAAAAAACAAAGTGAGTTTCAACTGAAATATTCTCTTATTTTGTCTAAATTGCTATGAACATTAGTAAGAAGAAATTTATTTACTAGTTATAGGGGAAATCTGCTTGAAAGCTTGAACTGCATTACTCAACCCAGTGCGATTGAGTGACTATTTTCCTAGCGTGGCAGGTAGGATTTAGTAGTAAAATATTGAGAATTCAATTCATATAACAACAATTAGGCTGTATTACCAAAAGAATCAGGAAACAGAGAACAGCACCACATAGAACAGCAGAAGTAAGCATGCAGATGTATCCAACTGAAAAGCAAAATGAATTCTCCTACTAGGAAATTTCTTTTCGACCCGTATGACTGTTGCTGCTGTGGACTAAAAGCACAACCATTTGGAGTTTCCTTAAATCAGAAAATGGCATCAGCATCACTGTGATCCTGGGCAAGGGAAGTGAAATCTCTCTCTTCACACTTTATTGAGATTGCAAATCTTCCCCAAAATTGAACTGAAAAGTGATTTCAGATATCGATGTCTTTAGTAACTATTTCAGCAAACTTGGTAAAAAGAGAGAAGTATGCATGCAGGCAGGAAACAGAAGAAGTTGATGCTTCTCCCAGTCAAACCAAGTCCAAAAGACTCTTTCCAGCACAAAATGTCCAAATACATGTACCGCGTGGTTTTGTATGTTGTGCATAATTTTCAAAATTTTTTTTCAAATAGAAGAAAAGAGATATTTTGACAAAAGTATGAACTAAAACTTACAGCCAAAAACCTGAGCATTGGAAATAAGTAAAAATGTTTATTCACATCTGACTCAATACTGGAAATTCTCACAGAAATTCAAAGCACATAATCCTCCCTGAGCATTTCAGTAGTCAGACTACAAACCTATTTTAACATAAGAACTATATTCAAAACATCCACATAAAGTTTGAAGAAGTGTGATGTAATGTTGACAGCTGCAAATCCAATTCTTGGGTTTTCCTTCCTTCCACGCTAAAGGAAATAAAGGATCAATAATTAAAGCTGGGTGTGCAACTTCTCAGTAAAGAGTTATCTCATGACAAAAAACCTGGCAAAAATATTTCATGTTAGAAGGATGGATACTTTATATAAAACTATAAATCTACTCAAGGTACACAAGAGTGTTTGTTATGGCTTTGTGAACAACACACAGATCCAAAACAGAGGAAACCAAATTTGATCTTATTTTTATAGCCTGTGTATCGTAGATGGGAATATAGAATCATAGAATGGTCAGGGTTGGAAGGGACCTTCAAAGGTCATCTAGTCCAACCCCCCTGCAAGGAGCAGGGACATCTCCAACCAGATCAGGTTGCTCAGAGCCTCATCCAGCCTGGCCTTGAATGTTTCCAGGGATGGGGCATCCACCACCTCTCTGGGCAACCTGTGCCAGTGTTCTACAACCCTCGGTGCAAAAATTTATGTCCTAATATCCAATCTAAATCTACCTCCCTCTATTTTAAAACCATTACCCCTCGTCCTATCACAACAGGCCCTACTGAACAGCCTCTCCCCATCTTTCTTGTAGGCACTGAAAAGTGATGTATTTTTCTATGAAACAGTTAAGTAGCTTCACCTGAAGGCAGCACTGCTAAATACATACATACATACATAAAAACCCTTACCTTCTCCAGGACTGACTGCAGATGGTAGTTTGGTCCAGTCTAGGGTCCAGTTGGGGCACGGATGAGGAGAAAACTTTGCTTCAATACCATTTTCCTATGTGAAAGGCAGGGGAGAAAATTAAGACAATGATCCTTTACCCACTGAAGTTGGTAGCAAAATTCCCACTAAATCTAATGGCATCAGATCAAACTGTAAAACCCTTTCAGTCTAATTGAAACTAAAAGGGCAGCTGACTCTACATTGTATGAGATTCAAAGTACGTATTTCTCTCATTTTCACAAGAAAGTCTTGTTAATTTTCTTCAGGAAATGCTGTCAGCCTCTATGCAAGAAATATTGAGAGTTATGGAACCTGATGAAGAGTTTTCTTTAACAAAACTCATTAGGGCTCCCGGATATTCAAAGCTCTAATGAAACAGCAAAAATACAACAGAAATTACAGAAAAATGAAGCCAAACATAAAAGCAACAAGTTTTGTAATCTTTTATACAATATCTTTAAAAGAGGAATACAATATTGCAATTCAAATAAAAAGTTACTTTGATTATTCAGAATTATTGATAAGCCTACCAGCAGTCCTATCTTTGTTCAATTCCTGAATTGACCAAATATCATAACAGAACAAGAATACAATCACTTCTTTTTCTGGTTTTGTTTGGTGAGGGGGGGGCCTAAGGTGGCAGCTTCTGTAGGAAACTGCTAGCAGTTGCTCCCCTTTGTTCAGTGGACTCGACTGGGCATAGGGCGGACCCACTGCTGGCCAAGGCCAAGCAGATTGGGAGCAGAATGTTCCGTGATAACGCCTCTGCGCTAATGTATTTAAGAAGGGGAAAACAGGAAAAAAAAAAAAAAAAAGGAGAAGAGAAGATGTGAAGAAGCTGAGCGGGGACAGAGGTGCAGAGGGGGAGGCGCAGGCCTCCAGGGCCTTACAGGCCTCACCCTCTCACCAGGCGGCCGACTGGGCCCAACTCCACCCAGCCCGGCTGCAAGAAGTGGAGAGGAGATGAGATGGATGATGCGAAGAGATTCTGAGAGGCATTTGCCAGCCTGTTGTGAAGAACTTTTCTTGTGAGAGGAACAGCTGCAGACGCCAAGGTCAGTGAAGAAGGAAGGGGAGGAGTAATGTGGCTCCTGGCCAAGATTCCCCTGCATCCTGTGGTGATGACCATGGTGGAGCAGGCTGTCCCCCTGCAGCCCATGGAGGTCCACGGAGGGGCAGAGATCCACCTGCAGCCCGTGGAGGACCCCACACCAGGGCAGGAGGATGTCTGTAGGAGGCTGTGGCCCGTGGAGGGCCCGCTGGGGCAGCTGTTCTGGAAGGACTGCACTTCGTGGAAGAGATGACCCACGCCAGAGCAGCTTAACAAAGGACTGTGGCGTATGGGTGGGATCCCACAACGAAGCAGGGGAAGAATGTGAGGAGTTCTTCCCCCAACTGTGAAGCAGCGGTGTCAAACAACGCGTGATGAACTGACCGCGACCCCCATTCCCTCTTCCCCCTTGTGCCGCTCGGATAATATTAAGCTTGGGAAGAGGGAGGGGTGGGGGGAGGTTATGTTGTTCTCTGTCTCATTTTCCTACTGTTTTTAATAATAAATGGTTTTCCCCAAGTCGAATCCGTTTTGCCCATAACGGTAACTTTAAGGTAACTTTAAGGATTTTCTTCTCTCTTTTTACCAAGGACCCCCATTCCCTCTTCCCCCCTGTGCCACTCGAGAGGGGAAGTCGAGTCTGTTTTGCCCATGATGGTAACTTTAAGGATTTCTCCCCGTCTTTATCTCAAACCTCGAGCCGTTTTTCTTATATCATCTCTCCCTGTTCTCTCGGAGGGTGGGGGGAGTGAGAGAGAGATTGCGTAGTCTGGTCCCGATCAGGGCTGAACTACGACATTTCTAAATCAATGTATATCACACAGAAGACAGGCAAAATGTATTAAAATGTTCAAGGCTGTTAGACTTCGCTTCTGCAGTCCTCATAAATCTCATCTATTCTAAATCAAGCAGAATATTACTATTAAAAATAACTAATTAAAAAGCTTAAATTACCATCAACTTTGTCATAGTTGGCCTTGGACCACCTATAAAATGACTGTCTTCATTCTCCTCTTCTAACTCATCAGGAACTGAAGAGAAGTCTTGTAGCTCTTCCTCTGGAGCAGACATCAACTCTGGAAGCTGGAGAAGCTCCATATTACATTTGGCAGCAGCTTTCTTCACTCCAGGTACTTCCTGAACTCTTTGATACCAACTGGATATCAGAGGCAAATTTACCAGATTTTTGCCTTGTTTTTTGATGGAAACCTAGAAAAATAAAATGGAAAGGTTACTTGCTACTGTAAATGTCTTCCTACAAGCCACAAGAAGGCAAGAACTACAGAAGTGAGCTCAGCTCTATGTCGAGCATGCTTACTCATAGCATGATGTTAACACAAAAAGCTGGGTAGTTAACAACTCAGGCCTGCAGGTGGAATTGCCAGTTGGCTATTTAGACTTTATCTTCAATTCCATTTGCTTAATAGGATGAAAAGGTTTACACGACCAATTTTAATCCTAATTTAATCAGTAACAGTAAAACACAACATAAATAATATTCTTAATTATCTGCCATTTCCTAACAAATGAATAATTCATTTTGGTTGATTAAAAAAAAAAAAAAAAAAAAAAAAAAAAAAAAGGAAGCAAAATAAAGAAGCAAACAAACCCAATTTGCAATGAATACTGGACTCTAAGCAAGACATTACGGTACCTGAATGCTCTTCCTTCCCACAGGCACCCTGCAGACCTTAAAAACTCATCCACTGACAGCTGTTTTGCCAGCAGCTGTAAGCCTGAAATACCTTTGACTATGTGGTAACAGCAAAACAGGCACAGGCATACCTTGTCCCTGGTCTTTACTGAAGTCTTTGCACTACATCTGTGACTTTAGTTTTATACTAGCACTGAATCCAAAACTTTCTTTAAAAATCATATATTTACTTAAACTTTTTTTCCATCTTAACTTCTTATTTTTATACAAAAATGGTAATTAGTATACTTATTTTCTGAATTAAATATATATGATAGTAAGATGAAGCAGCCTTCAATAGAAATTAGAATTTTAAGGGTAAAAAAAAAAAAATCTTAAGAATACAATGCATCTATTAAAAAAAGGATAACCAAATCACATTTTCACATGAAGATCAGCTAATTTTAAAAAGGATGCACTTCGTGAACTAAAGTAATTACTAAAGTAATTTCTGTTCGGGGTCCCCAAATGTTTTAGAACAGTGAAGATCATCCTCTTTACAGAAGGGGTTGTGAAGTCTCCATCCTTAGAGACACTCAAAACCTGACTGGACACAATCCTGGGCAACTGGCTCTACTTGACCCTGCTCTGACCAGAGGGGATTAGATAAGATGATCTTCAGAGGTGCCCTCCAACCTCAACTATTCTGTGATAGTGTGCCTGCTTTAAGCAGAAAATTAAAAATCATAATTACAGGAAAAGGCAGAAAAGGCCATGCAAAAACAGTGCTCCTCCACATACCTGCCCTCAGTGTGGAAATAAAAATTGGTAAAGAACTCTTGAAATGACTCAAAATTTCAAGCAGCTTTCTTGCATGATGTGTTTATAATATTCTTAGGGTAATCACAAGTAATTAGTAACAGCTAAAGGAGCAAAAGGAGGATGAACTGTGTAATTTTAGTATCTAATTCAATATACTAATAGTCACACAGGCAGAAATAAATTAATTCAGTTAAGTAAGAAATATTTTGGAAAGCAATTCTAAGAGGCACTGTTACACTTGATAACAAGAGTACTAAGCTGTATTTTAAAAAGTGAATAGTGGTTTCTCCCAGATGCAGGATGAGCTCTTGTTATTCTTCTGTTAATTTGAAAGTTACAACTAATAGAAAGCATAACAAAGCTAACCTCAGAAAGATAACAGAAATGGAACAAGGTAATGAAAAACAACTCCTCAGCTTCATTATCTTACTTTTAGTAATTACAATTACAATCAGCTCATCAGTCTCCTCATATTTATTGTATGATACTTTCCAGATACATACCCATTATTCACAAACCTAAAGCAAAGTGGAAGTGCAACTATAACAATTTCTTTTTAAACACAATTCAGGAAGTCTAGTTATGTAAGTGATAACTAACATTTTAATACAGAATTAAACTCTGGCACTTCTATCAACAAGCGCAGCTTCAACCCACTGCCTGCAAGAAACTTTCAGATGCAAGTTATTAAATTTGGATGGTAACTGTAGGAATCAAGGTATAATTGCTTAGAAAACTGATCATTCACCAGAGAACAGAAATAAAGCAACATTATCCCAGAGCTCTTATAATTTAGGAAAAATGAAACTGAAAGGCAGTGTTTTAGGACAAACCTTGGTACAAGCCAACAAATACGTATTATACAATATATAGTTCATAAGCTGCAGACCACCACAGCTCCAGGGTCACATAGGAAAAGCAAATAAATACAGCATTCTTAGCTGCTCACAGTAAAACTTCAGAACAATTTCAATTGTATTGCTGAAATCAATTAAGCATCTGATCCAAGAATCTTCTCACACCTAGCACCTGTAAATCAAATATTACAGTAAAAAGTTATACTCTTCTTAAGTACAAAAGTATTGGGAAAACGAAGACTGAAATACACTGAAGTTTTTAAAATAGTAGGAAAGTATTTTCTCTTACTACTTTTATTTAGTATCATCCATACAGAAGTTGCTGTTAATCCCCAGTTATGTGATTTGTTAAAAAAAAAAAAAAGAAAGCACAGATGAATTAATAACCATTTCTGTAAAATAACTCATCATCTTAATTCAAAGGTAGCCTTATTGATCTATTTCTGGACTTCATATTGCTATCATCATACAGAAATCCACTGAAGATTATCTTTGTTAAAGGAGTTACAAATTCGACATTTGTCACATATTAATATTTGGTAATAATTATGCTGATTTTAGGGATTGTTTCTCTGAATCTGACTGACAGCATCTTCTCCAGGAATTCCATTTGTTTTTAAACACCATAAGGCAAATTTGGCAAAACAACTTGCAAAATCAAAATGCAAACACCAGCTTCACTCGGAGCTCTCCTGACAACAGACACCGATTTGCTATCAATCTCATAGCGTAACTGCAGGAATACTGGTAGTAGGCAACCTCACTGTATCCTTTTATTGTCATGGGAAATAAAGACACAGTTGTTGTTTCCTTACTTCTTTTCTGTGTATAGATCCTCACAAAAGTAAGTACACAGATCGTGCTGAGCAAGACTCTCACGCAGTCTTGCCACTGAAAAACTGTAAAACTGGTTTTCCCACTGTAAAACTGGTTTTGAAGCTGAGCTCAAGTCACTCGCACTGCTAAGCCACATTAAACCTCCAGAGATGAGAAGAGGGTAGAGGGAGAAAAGGGGGACTGGGGCAGTAAAAATTAAGTAAATAAAAATCATGGCTTTATCAGGCTCAAAACATATTTTGATGTATTTTCCTAATCCAGATGTTAAGATGTTTGTACAACAAAATTGGCAAGACACCAGCACTTACTAGGTAAGTGCTATGAAAAAAAACAACCACCACCAACACGCTTACATGGAATCGCCTTTTCAGATGCAGATGAATTTTGTACAAAGTGAGAGATCCACCACAAAAGGTTCAGTGTTACTAAGGCCCTCCCTACAAGAAGGGTGAGATCAGCTTTTAACAGATCACTGATCTATAAGGTACAGAGATATGAATATTTTACTCATTCAAATTACAGTCAAATTGACACAACCAGTAGCCTGGTAAACTGCGTCCTGGCTAGGGATGGCAGGAACTTCTAAAACCAGCTTTGCCACCTGCAACAGTGTTTCTGTAATGACATTCTATGTTGGCGAGCAAAGATTTATTCGCCTTTGGAAATTCTTTGAAGGTTTCAAATTCCTCCATGTACCGACTGGGAGACCTTTTGAAATCCATAAACTCATAATAAGATGTGAAATAGTCCTTGGGAATGAAGGGAAAGAATGAAATTTTGCATATGCCCAGTATATACAGTGTCCATATTACTTTGCTACACTGTTCTACTTCATTGTGTTGCAAAAACCTCTTTATGTGAGGGAAACAGACAAGGATGAAGACAACTGAAAACAGCCCACTAGTGTTTGTCCAGTACTGGGAACGTGCTAGGTTAACTGCAAAGGAGAAGAGATATAAAGGCATCTTTGAATAGACCACATTCTTGGCATTTCCAAAATACTTACACAATCTGACAGGTAAAAACAAAAGTGTAGACTTTCTACTAGTATGTTATTGGACCATACAGGTAACACAAGATTCTATTAAAAAAAAAAAAAAATAATTAAGCAGGTAATCTCATAGGACTGCAAATAGAATTGTAACTTTTCAGTTATAAACTTCATTACAAGAGCTTCTAGCAACGTCAAGGAACTCCTCCTTTCACTGCAGTAAACAAAGGACCTTCCACAAGCTGTGGAAAACAGTTTAGTAGCAACAATACTACGAACGACTAAACTACAGATTATAAAAGTTTCAGAGGCTGAAGCACATTCCAAAGCAGCTGGCTCCCTAGACACAGCACCTCCTTTCTGAGTAGGGTCGCAGTGACAAATCCTTGCTTGAAGAAGAATACAGATTAAGTTTTGTAAAAACAAAACTGCACAGAAGAATAAAAGGTTCGCTGATATTATGCTGTCCTAGGCACCCATCTTTATCTACAGATGCGCAACGAAACCGGCTTATTTTGTGGAAGGGCTTGATAAAAAGCATGCGTGTGAGAGATACTAAAGCTGGGCTGGCTACAGAGTAATGTTTCCTCCCAAAGAAGTCACTTCTAGGAACTAGAAGAAAACAACAGCAGAGATCAAGAATAATTAACCTATTATGAGACAAAATAAGAAAATCATAAGTCATAGCACATTTTAAAAAGAAGTATTTGTAGACACACAAAAAATTCTCAAGAGAATGTCAAGAAATTACATATCAATAGCATAAACAAATGAGCTTTTGGAAGTCTTCCACTAGTCAATAACCAAGAACCTCTTCAGCTTTAGTATGTGTAAGGAAAGTCAAGGATTTACACCTCTAAAAAGCCACTACGGTCCCTGAATCTCTCTCCATTCACTGCCTCCCTAAAAGGCATTCTTACTTTCCTAGAAGATACTTCTTGTCTTTTAGGCGTATCTGTCCATGTCAAGATAAAGTCACATAAAGTTTCAACTCTTTACTGAAAAGAATTCTGATTCAGATAATATCCATGTAGTAAAAGTACAACAAACTAGGTAGGAATTAATTTTGCCTTGTCCCTCAGTACACAGTAACCAAAATTAAACTAGGTTCATGCTTATCTATTTTCTATGCATATTAGAACGTACGTTAAGTGTCCATTTTGATTATTCTTATGGAGGAATTTTCTGGGCAACAAAGCAAAACTTTTCAACATAGTATTTTAACAGCTAACAGTGTTTACTAAATACTGATATGCTGTGTATTTAAAAGTAATTTTGATGATCTCACAAACCCCTGTTTTTGTTTGTACAAAACCAAAGACAAGTCTTCTGTTCCAGGTTAAATTCACATTGCAAGCACCACAATATACTCTAAGTCAACATATTTTACAACTTCCCAGTTCTTAAAAAAAAATACATATGCACTACTTAATAATTGCAGAACATGTCATCTTACCAAGAACTGATGGATGCACGGCAAAAGCACTATATCTGCCAAGGTAAAATAAAGCCCTTCTGCAAAAACATGGTCCAAAAGCGGAAGGTCAGAGGTTTTTGTTCTCCTGATGTGAGGAGCCTCCCTGTTGACTGCATCTGATACTTCCTGGACAAGTAGCTTGGAGAAAGCTATGCTCAGTTCCAAAGTTGGGCGTGGATGTTCATACATTTCCACTGTTTTTCCTTCCTCTGTTGCTTTTTTATCAAGTACAGGCACTGCAGCCTTGGCACCTGCCTTCTGTTGTTGAAGTTTTTGCCTTCGAATTTTGTCATCATTATGCACTCGGACAGGTTCTCCAAGCTTCCTTTCAAGCTGTAAAATGTCAGGAGGAATAGTCTGACAGTGCTCAGGAGACGCCGTCAAAAATCCTTCAACAGCCAAAGGTATGCTGATCTCACAAAGTCTGGTCCACTGGCTAACCTGTCAGACGAATGTATGTAATCAATGTCTTTACAGAAAGAGAAACAAAATCCAGGGTACCTTTTTGTACACTTAAAGCAAAGAAACTTCAGCCAAAGGTGGTAACTCCAGGTTTTAATACTTTCTTTGATAATCTTAGAAACTCAGATATTTTGTATTACTTTTGCAATAGCAGAATTAGGCATTCCAAATCTTATATATAAAAGAATGCACAGTTATCTAATATAGCATGTTTTTCCTTATTATTGGCATGAGATTAGGGTTGCTGCATAACTCACGAGAAGCAAAGCTGTCATCAATTTATATGTCGTCTCTACCAAGTGCTGGTAATAAAACCAGAAGATTACACCAAACAGATTTTGAGCACACTTATTTTACAGAAATGCATTATATTATTAGTGTTTTTTTAGCATGCAACATCAAAAACCTTTAGTCTGACCGAACAACATCTAAAAAAAATTACTTTTTTTCATGTTCTTATCTTTGTCTCTTTTTTCTTATTATCCATACTTAAAGGTTCTAAAACGTTTAAACTCTTGTCTTTTCTTATTCAGTTTACTCACTTTGCAGCCATCTGAAACATGGAGTCAAGTTTTCCAGCAGTTCCAAGAAGAGATTAGAATGAGAAGTTTTGGAGGATGTCAGTGACAATTTCTTTATGGTAGTGCTAGACGGACTAAGACAAGGATATGCTTCCCCAGATCTGCTGCTCACCAGGAGGGACAAACTGAGCTGGAGGCACAGTAATCAATAGCAACCATGGATGTCGTGATCATTAAGTAGTGGAGTTCAGCCTCCTGAGAGAAGTGAGGAAGGCAAGTCTACACGGATGAACTGCCAAATGAGTCAACTGCTATGTTTACTCATAAAGGGGCTGTAATGTCAACTCAAAGGGTAGTAGTGGTTAACGGTTCACACTCTACCTGAGGTCAGTTATAGATGGAGCTCTTTAGGGGTCTATGCTGAGGCCTACCCCATTTAATTATCTTCACCAATGACCTAGAGGGGCAGATGGAATACACTCACATCAAAGGCGACACTGAGCTGAGCAGTCAATAAACTCCAAGAAATGGCTGCCATTCACAGGGGCCTACACAGGCTAGAGAATGGGCTGATAGCAACCTCATGAAACTCAGCAAAACATCTCACACCTAGGATGGACTAAACCCGGCAAATGGTACAGGCTAGGGACTGACCACCTGGCTAGGTAGCAGCTCTGCTGAAAAGCATAAGCTAAACATAAGCCAGCAGTGAGCCTTGGCAGTGATGAAGGCCAACTGTACACAGTGCTCTTGAAATCAAAATTAACAATAAGTTAGGTTTCTCTTAGTTTACTTCAAAATGGAAGAGCTGTACTTCATAACTCATTGAAACCATATTGCTAGACATGTAACAAAGACCTGACCCATTTTTTGAATGTTAAGGTTCTTTTTATGCTGCTAAAAAGCAGTATATCTTAAAAGAATTATTTTTCAACTTCATGCCAAAATACAGATACTTCTCCATTGAGGAAATTTCATTTTCTATGCAAATTAAGTTTCCTACTTAAAGAACTTAGCTTACATGAATGTTAAGAACCTACTTCAGAGTATTTAATTATTATAAAAAACCCTATTAATATATGTAAGAGAAAGAAATGCACTCACTTCAGCACAAGCTTTTAAGCAGGTCTTTTTAAAGCCTAAGAGTTCCAAAACATCCTTTTTAGATGGATCTGCCTCATAAGTCTTCTGTATTATATGCCTTAAGACAACAGAAAGCCCAGCTCTGCAGAACTTGCCATCTTTCACGACAACAGCAGGTAAACAGCAGCTCTGCACAACCAACGGAAGCTGACATCTGGAGATTAAATGGACCTCAAAATCACCAAGGAGGTTTTTTGTCACAAACTGATCATCCACATTTTCACCAGTCGGCACTAAGAAAATTTTGAATAATTTGCAGTCACAGTAGGATAGCAAAAACAGAGAAATAGATGTATGAAGAGGAAGGATACTATCTCTGTACTGACGAGTAAAACCCAAATATAAATGTTCTTCAGCGACGCTATCTTTCATCTTCTTCCTGAGCTGAAGTTCCTGAAACAGAAATCAGAACACAACATTCATAAAAGAATATAAAATTTAGAACAAAAAAGAGTTTGGAACAGTGGTCCTTCCACTATCTACTAAAACTGATTTTAACATAAGGCACTATTAAAGACATCCTGCCTGAGTAAGTGCACTGCAGGCCCCTCTTGAGAGAAAAGAATGGTTTCACATATACACTGTCTTTTCACATACAAATCTTTGATAGGGATATGATCTGTGTAGTTTTTTTTTTCACATTTTAGTGTATTTATGACATCAAACAAAATATAGAAAATGAAAAGAAAATATTTCCTTTTACATTTCTTAGTATATGAACATTTTACAGCACAGCTTTTTTGATTTAAATCAATAATCTCCCACAACATTAACCATATATTATTGAAAAAACAAGTTCCCGAGTACATATCTACAACAGTCAGTTTCCTAATGTACACATTTGTATTTCTGTAACTGTTTGAAGGCATATATCTACGGTATTCAAGGCATGGGATTTCATATTGGTTTCTATTTTAAAAATTAATCTAGAGCCCGGCGAGATACTAACTGAAGGTCAAGAGGACATATAAGAAAAAAAAAAAAAAAAAAAAAAAAAAAAATCAAGCATGCTACATGAAGACCTCAAGCACATAACTATTTTAAAGCAGTTAAATGCAACAGTAACATAGCTGAAATTAATGTCTTCTCATTATATTAAAAACTTAAATTAATTTTCCTTATACTTGGCTTAAAATTATATTTTTCCTATTAAACTATTCCATACCAGTTAAATATAAAACAATAATGCAATAATTTTTCTGCTCCATCACTCACTAAAATCACCCATTAACTTCTAAATTACAATTCATATTGAAATGCTTTAGACACTAGATGGCACTCTTAAAACAATCATTAAAGAAGAAAGCTTTACTATAATGTTGCTAAGAAAGACCAGTATGGTTATTTTATATACATATATATATATACACACACACACAAAACACAACTGACATTGGAGCAGCATCAGTCCTGCAAATAATGGTCTAAATTAATAAAGTCTCTGTACAGTTACATGAATATGACAATTACTTTGAAAGCAAAAAATGTTTTAATTTGTTATATCTAGATTATTGTGGGTTTTTTTTTAATGTATATGTGTATATCAAATTTACCACTTTATATCTTCTATCACTTGGCCAAATCAACTGTCCAAAAAGAGGCAGTAGAAAAACAAAATCAAGTCCTTCTGCCATTAAGCAAAGATGATAATAACGATTGTTACAGTGAAGTATTTTTAAACCATTACATTACATGACTGTCTCAGAATGACAGTGGCTCAACATAATAGTACTGTTGCTTTTCTTTAATTAATACACCTGTCACACAAAGAATAGTACAATACATAATGAAATATCTACTTTCCTAAAAGCTATTTTATTTGGATAAATCTTGACAGCATGTAAGTCGAGTCAGATTCAATACTGTAGGTACAGCTCTGTGGAAGAAACTATACGGTGAAGGTACTGTTGAGGACATTATTCAAGAGTGAGTCTTATGTGCTAAATCCATAGTTACCAGCATTTCAACTCATATCCTCAACTACAGTATTTCTTTCAATATTAAATAGTACCCTCATATGCATTTGGATTGGTTTTATTTTCTATGGGAACCTGTAGAGCACACAACCTTATCTTTGCCTGGACTGTCCAGCCACTCAGACATACACATCCACCTTATAAATCACTTCACCTCTGAATTTTTTCTTCTGGTTGACCTTACTGGACATAAACAGCTTTCTTGGTTGTTATCATGCTGTACAGAACTAGTAAATATTTTGGTAAATTCTGAAGAGGTTTCTATTTCCAAAGTATATTATTCTGTAGTTTCCATCTGTTAATCCTCTTTTCTTACAAATTATTCCAAATCCATCACTCAGGATTGCACAAGTACAACATGAACCTTTACAGATGCAGGTACTGTCAACAGGTACACTGGCCCTCACCCATTTTCATCCAGAGTAGCAGCTCTGAAACACTGTTTTCCTGCAGAAGACTAAAAATAAAAAATAAATATTTGAAAGACACCCAAATAGAGGTACTACGTAATTAGCCTATTGATTAAAATTACAAAAATGTCTTGATATGAAAACTGGCAGATGAAAGGGTGAATACTGTCAATGCAAATTCTTCTCCAATCTGTTGAACAAAATTACTTCTACCCAGTAGCAATGAGCAATAGATAGCAGCTGTCAGTCAGTCCCACAGATCGTAATTGATTGGAAATAATGACTTGTTGGTTATTGGTCTGCTCTGTATTCACCCCAGTAAATGCCACATCTGACACCATCCTATTAATCCATCTGTCTCCTTGAAGTTTGCAATTTGTCTTGAAATTTGCCTGGTCAAGTTAACTATTGTTATCCTCAGGTATACAGCTATCACATACAGAAGTCACAAATCAGACAAACCAATACTAGGATCTTGATGAAGCAGGATAAGCAGATCTTGTCCAGAGCTACCCTCTCCATTCTCTTGACAGGGTCAGAAAACAGGAATATGCATGCAGTCCACTTAATTTAGGCACACTCAGGAAAGATCTGTTCTTCTAAAAGCCTTGAAGAGAGAATTTCTGGGAGACAGCTGGGCCAGACAGCTTTAGGGCGGTTACTAACTTCTGCAAAACTCAGAGAAAATTTTGTGAACATACACAGTAATTTACCACTACTCAGCTTCAACATGGTGAACTATATCAGTGGAATGAATTTTTTTTCTGAACCTAAATGAATTTCTACAAAGACAGAAAAAAACACAGAAACAGTGACATTCATTCTACTTACACAGTAGCACTGTGCTCATGCTGTAAAATCAGAATGTTTTGCAGAAATGATTGAGAAAAAATTATTTGGAGAGGGGAGGAAGGAAAGGCCAAGACTTTTCTTCTCCCTCAGCCAGAGCTGTCTTTCTGCATGTAGCCACAAAAGTGCCCGTGTAAAAGACATGGTGGTGACAGGGAGCCCGGGAAATTACTTGTCTTGACAGTGGCTCAGACCTAGCTAGCATCAGCTGGTCTTGGTATCACACACTGAATCAGCTTAGTACCCTTTAGTCCCACACAACTTGTCAGCTATTCCTTCTCCACAGAGTCAGTTCAGACTCTGATCTGGCTCTTTCCTGTATTCTCCTTTCTCAGGTAAAGCCACCTCTCTTGGCTTGGTAGAGCTTAAAATAAGCTTAGACAGCCTATGAGATGTGTTCTCATTTAAGACTGTCCAGCACAACACAAGTTACTGTACTCAGTGGCTAGCAGTCCTTCAGTACCTGCCTGTAATTACCTCCTCATGAGCCCAAAAGGACAAAGAAGTTCTCCAGTAACTCTCCCAGAATTGTACGATTCAACTCCATGAAGCACAAAGAACCAGTGAACAGTCTACAGTAAGCATGATTTGTAGTTCAGCTGCTCAAACTCAGGTAGCTATATTAACCCCGAAATAAAAACAGAGTTTTCATTACTTATTGACACGAATCTCAGAGTTCATAATGAAGTTGCAGTATCTACTGTTGAATTTTCTGATATATAAAAAAGGCATTTCTACATTTTTCTTCTAGTTGGACAGGCAGTTGTTTTTAATAAGTTTTCCAAAAGCTAGATCGTCCTTTAGCTAGGTTTTGTGCACACAATGAAGCAGCATTTATCCCCAAAAGAAAAAAAAATTAAATATCACTCATTCAGAAAACATTCATTAGCTACATGGATTTTTTTTTTAAGTACTCATAAAATAAAATTCAGAAAGGGATTCTCATATGAAGGAGAGGGAGGAGCAGAAGGGTTAAGCTAAGGCACCTATTTCAGTTAATTAGACTCTCCCCACATAGGAGGAGTAAGGAAAATCCAAAGATGAAAATGATGGTCAATATTATGAGCATTTTCTTTTTAAGGAATCACATAAACAGCAACAATTAATCATTCTACAAACAAACTGTAAATTGCTGATTTCTGAAAAAGGTGCCAGCAAGTAATATCTTACACTTAACAGCAGAACAAACTCCAGAGGAGGAGGTAACTCCATCTCTCATCACAAAAAACACAAATGTCCCATTTCTTCGGTTTTCGCACTGCACAATTCACAAGATCATAGAATCATAGAATGGCGAGGTCTTAAATCTGAGACAAGTACTTACATAAACAAATTATTTCCAGACCCTGACAAACCAATCTGTCATTTCATCATTTATATGACAGCGATTCATTTTGGTTCGTACAGGCAATCAGGTCTCTCTCAACTAAAGGCCCTGATCCTGCCAAGTACTCATGATACCTGACCTGAAGGTGTCTTTGCAATACACTGTCCCCTTATTGTCAAATATAGTCCTAAACTCTTCTCATATAGTATACTACTACTATTGTTCCTACCAAAGTCCCATTCTCTTCTCAAATTTGCAGTCCTACAACACTGAAATCAGTTTCCCATCCCAGAACCATACTCCCTGTTCTGCTACTGATATCTTCAATTTAGATCCGAGTTATTAAACATACTGTGTGGAGTGGAACAAATTATATTCTTAATTAGAGTCCATTTAGGACAACAATACTTTTCTGTTTCTGCAGCTAACCTTCAAGGGATGAAAAGATGAGCTTCACTCAGCAGGAAAATAAATGAAACGTTGCACTTGAAGCTCCTGCTTGCATCCTCCAGCTGCTTCTCTCCTCCTTTGCTATGCCCAGTGTGGCAGTCCAGGGACTCATCTCCTTTACAGTTGCCAAAGAACTTGTATCTAAATTCCAAGAAAGCCCAAACAAACATGTTAAATTATGGATCTTCAAATTTATGATAATTCAGGCTCAAATATCAAAGTCAGTATTTTTAAGACTCTTAAGTATTGATTTAATTAAGGTTAAGATACACTTGTCAATTTGCTCAGGTTTGCTTCTCCCGCTCCCTCCAATACTCACACTTAACTCTTCACTTTACTTCACCCAGTTGAAAATACACATTATTAAGATGAAGGTACCATCTTCAAACAAGAACAGATAAGCTTATTAGCTGCTATTTCTGTTGGTGACCAACAGTTAGGCAATTAACAGCAGTCATGTTAAAATCAGCTACCAAGTGAGCACCCTTAAAAGCTGAGCAGTGGAAGACAATGTTTTTCAGAACTCTAAAGGAATGAAGGCCACTGTTTTGGTTTATACTTGGAAGTTACTTTTTGCAACTAGATTGGCTTGAAGTTGTTTCTAAATTAATTCTTAATATCCAAGATTCTCAGTGAGCAAAGGACTTTATCGCAAGTTTAAGGGGTTTTTGCTTTTTTAATCCATTTGTATTCCACATTAGATTTCAAAAGGCCAAAAAAATAGCAATTCCAATTTTGTAAATTGAACAGCCAAATGATATTCTGAATAAAGTAAATCTCTATTAGATTTTCACTTTCATTGTAACTATAAGAGCTCATAACGCCTTGGGTAAACATGGAAGAAATTTTAACCTATTTAGAACTTCCTGCAACATGAAGAAGAAAAAAAAACAGCCTGAGCTCAATTGGTAAGAAACTCTTTTGTAAATCATCTTCTCCCATTTTCTGACTTCTAAACACAAGTATCTCTCTTTCTCTGAACTTCAGAAAGCACCGCTAAAGTTCTCCACCTTTATTTTTCATTAAGCACTTACATGGACAGTGACATTTCTGAATTCATACAGAACTTTCATACAGACTGTGCAATTGCCAAATAGCACGCCTATCTTTGTTACTTAAGAATTTTTTTTACATTTATACTTGAAGTTAGAAGATTTAGAATAATCCAGCAGGTTTCTCTTGCTCTTACTCCCCTAGACATCAAAAACTTATTCACCACAAAAAAAAAAAAAAGATAATTCGGAGACTACCTCGAAAGTTTATCTAGGAAATTTTCTTTTTCAGCCCCAGACAGTTACCAACATAAAGCCACCTACTACACTCAAATGGCCCACATCTTGAATGTAGGGTAGCTGTTCAAATAGAAGATATTCCACCTTCCCTATTCAACGTTTTTAGAATTACTAAGAGTAGCATTAATAAAATATTGTAACAGAGATTGTAGAGATCAATAAAATGCACATGATCTGAGAAACAAGACTTTTGTCCTGGACACAAGCTTTGCCACATACATGGCTAAACTGCAAGAACTGCATTCAATGCCTCTGCCAGAAAGCCCAAGGGCTGAAGTTTGTCAAGGTCCATACTGGCAGTTCAACTCTCCACAGATCTCTACAGTCTCATGTCTGAACAGACCACTGCAATATTTCCTCCCAAATGGAAGCACTTCATCTTCTTTCTTTACTGCAACCACACACTAAAAATTATTAATCTGACAAGTTGTTTACTTGTAGTTTTCTTTTACCTGAATTTAAATGTTGCTCTTCCACTTGTTTAGAGAGAAGTTAACATTTTTAAACAAACTGGAAAAAAACAGGAAGTAATAACTATGGGGACATTTAAAGTTACACACTTTTCAAATCAGGACGACAGTCTTTTTCAGACTACAAGGTAAAGAGAGCTAGCAATGGAAAACCCCATTCCGCGTTTTGCATCGAGCTTTTCAACATCAACAGAATTACCCTAACACTTTAATTCCCACAAAAACTTTTTAGAAGTATTTTTAACAAAATGAGCTTCTGTAATGACTGCAACTCATTACACACTTATTTCAACAGAACAGCAAAGCAGTCAGTCTGGATTTCTTTACATTGCTAATTACTTTTACTCCTAGTTACCATATCCCATCTCCTTCCCATCTTTTCCTTCAGAGAATTTCTCCTAACATCTTGTCTCTAAGCATAGACATTTTTAAAGCCTTGTTTCCTATATTTTTTGTTTCTAAGATAGTTCATTTTCCACACTATTTTGGCTCTGTAGACCACATCTTCCTTGCGGATTTATGCACTACTTTTCCTTTGAAAGACTTAATAGCCTACCTGGTTGCCCATCCTCACTTAAGTATTTTCACACAGCTACTACCCTTCCATTAAAGGTGAGAATTTTATGAATCCTTTGTCAGCAAAAGCAGCCACAGACATACACAATAAAACAAAATGTGGAGTACAGAACTAACAAAACCACAAGTTATTACACTATTCACTCACAATATCCTCACAGCACTTTTCACTAATTAGAAAAAAAATCTCTTCCCACAGGATTTACCATCTATTTCTATACTGGCCTTATTTACAGCAGCCACTGTCAAAAGAGGGAAAGGAAGAAGTCATGAACATCGCAGTACTTGCAATGTAACTTAAAGATAAATAATGTTGTCTACCTTTGGTATAAAAATCACCTTGGCTATTTAAAAACAATAAACATTCAGCAAGTACACTTTTCACTAATTGTACTGTTTGTTATCATTTTCTTTTCCCTTTCAACATGCACTAAACAACAATTAAATAGTTTCACTGAGCTACTGTGTTAAAAATGTAATAAAGAAAATTGTTGGTTTAAAAATGTTTCCCAGGAAAATGAAAAATGAAAAAAATAAAAATAAATAAGTACATCCTCCTCATTTTAGTTCCCAAAAAAGACCTCATTTATTTGTTGATTATTACACGGAAAAACAGAACTTCTGTTAAACATACACATTAACACTTGAGAATTGTTCAACATAGTAAGTAATTTAAAAATTTAGTTCTCCTCCAGCAAATATTTAACTTAGCGCAAAGTAAAAAAAAAGGTTTATCAATACAGTAAACGTTGTTAACGGTTCGAGAAAGTAAGAGACAGGCTATGAAGAACAGAAGCCAAACTTTAGAAAGGCAGCACACTAAAACTCGGTTATTGCAGAAAATAATAACACTGAGTTAAAATTCCCTTGCAGACCTACTCCATAAAACCTTTTTTTTCTTTTTTTCTTTTTTTTTTTTGAGAAAGCTCAGCCCTAAGTCACCAAGCGCCAGAGGAACGACACGAGGGCTGCCGGTGTCTTTCCCGCCATCAAGTTCCACTGCTCTCCACCCATTAACGCCCCAGCGGGAGCTCCTTCACCGAACGGAGAGCAAACGGCAACGGCAACGGCAACGGCAACGGCAACGGCAACGGCAACGGCAACGGCAACGGCAACGGCAACGGCAACGGCAACGGCAACGGCAACGGCAACGGCAACGGCAACGGCAACGGC
>WHYT01015236.1:328399-375339 GCA_009806455.1 Tetrax tetrax | reverse complement strand
TGCGCGCGCTTCCCCCCGCCCACCGCGCGGGGCGCGCGCGCGCCCGGAACGACTGCTTCCCGGCCCTGGTTGCGGGGAGGGGACCGGCGCGGCGGCGGACCCGGCTCCGAGCGGGGAGGGCGGGAGGTGGGGGCTGCCGCTGTACGCTCTCCTTTTACTTCTCCTCTCCGGTAAGAGCGCGGCGGGCGGCTCCGCGGGCGTCTGGTAAGAAAGGGCTTGGGGAGGAGGAAGAGGGGAGCTCACCCGCACGCTTGGTGGCCGTTACCCGCGGTCCCGGGGCGGGGCGAGTGCTGAGTCTCCTGGTGGTGCGGGGAGGAGCCGGCGGGGCGGGGAGGCGAGGCGAGGCGAGGCGAGGCGAGGCGAGGCGGCCGCGTTGGCCATGTGGGTGCTGCCGCCCCTCCTGCCGCCGGCGGGGGGAGCGGTCCCTCCCGGTGCGGCAGCCTTGAGGAGATCGGGGCTGGAGCGGTAGCGGGCGCGGGAGGGTCCCCGCAGGCGGGGACGGGCTGTGCCGCGGCGGGGACGGGCTGTGCCGCGGCGGGAGGCTGTCGCGCCGCGCTGCCCCTGGGTGGTTCCCACCTCGGGACACCGAGTCGTCCGGAGCCGCGCAGCCGGCTCCCGGGGGCTGGCCTGGGTGGGAGCGGGCTCGGCCGTCCGCGCCGTAACGAAACGGGGAGGCTCGGCTCCTCCTCTGTGCCGGGGGGCGCGCCGGGCTCGGCACCGGCCCGCGGCTGGGGGCTGCCGGTAGGAGGAGACGAACCCAACAGGTAGAGGTGATGTGTACCTAATAAAGAAAATCTAAGTTTCGACCATGGTATAGGATATTTTTGGATTAAAAGGTGGTGGCGTTTTGTTCTCTTAAGCATTTTATTTTTAAAGAGTGACTTTCAGCTGAGAGGCCTTTCTTTCATTCTTAAAAGAAATGTCAGGGAGAAAATTGCACCAAATGCATTGCAAAGGATCAAGTCGTGAGTTTGGTGTGACTCATTCAGCAGTTTTCTTTTAGGTTAGGTTCTTCCACCAAGAAATCACCAGGAGGGTGATATCTGGGGAAATTGTAAACTGATAAATTTCAGTAGGCACTGAATTAAGGAAAGGTGAAAACAGCAATAGAGATCTAATCAATTTACTACTGATTTCAACCAGTGAGCAGCGACATCTATTTAAACAGCATCTTAAGGTCCATTTTTGCAGAATATTGGAGCTTGGTGGTAGCAGGGATTAGTAAATCTCAATTGCATAGGTATGATTATCTCATTTACCAGAGTAAATGTTTTTTAGAAAACTAATTTTTGTGGCAACAACTATTCATGAGAACAAAAACATTTTGTAAAAAAGTAAGGCAGATGTGACAGGAAAAGGGCTTGATTAAATAAGGAACTCATTACAACACTCCAATGCAAAAAGGACATATACAGGAGATGGAAGTGGAGACACAGTCTACAAAGGAGGTTGCCCTGAGAGGTGGTGGATGCCCCATCCCTGGAAATATTCAAGGCCAGGTTGGATGAGGCTCTGAGCAACCTGATCTGGTTGGAGATGCCCCTGCTCCCTGCAGGGGGGTTGGACTAGATGACCTTTAAAGGTCCCTTCCAACTCAAACCATTCTATGATTCTGTCTATGATTCTGATACAGAAATATTGCCCAGGCATGTGCGGATGGTGTTAGGAAAGCCAAAGGTAAGCTACTTTTGAAACTAGCAAGAGATGTGGACAGTAACAAGATGCCGTTTATCAGGAAAAGGATTCACAAGGAAAATACGGTGCTGCTGCTGAGTGAGACAGCAGACACAGATAAGGTTGAGATAGTCAATGTCCTCTTTGCCTCAGACTTCACCAGTAAGGTCTCCCAGGACTTTTGGCACAAGGCAGGCTTCAAGAAGAGGAGCTACAAGTTGTGGAAGAGGATTGAAGCAGAGATTGTTTACCTGAGAAGTGATGAGCTCAGGTGGACTGCATCCAAGGGTGCTGAGAGATGACAGTGTCTTCACAAAGCTCCTCTGTCATCTTTGAAAGGCCATGAGACTGGGGGAGATGCCCGAATACTGGAGAAAGGCAAATCTTACATTCATCTTCAAAAAGAACAAGAAGGACAATCCAGAGAGCTACAGGCTGGTGAGCCTCACTCCTTCAACCTGTGGAAAGATCATGGAGAAAGCCATTTGTAGCCATGAAAAGGAGCAAGTGGTGACTGCGGGTGGCTGGCTTGGGATCTACCAAGGATAAATCATACCTGACAAACTGGATTGTCCTCTGTGACAAAATAACTAGATCTGAAGATGACGGAAGGATGTTGGATGTCATCTGCTGTGGACTTAGGGATATCAAGGCTTCTATTAGGGCCCCCTAAGAGGAGGTAGAGCCAGTCTTTCTTCTCAGGTGCACTGCAAAGGAACACGAGACAGCACAAGTTGGAACACGGGAGGTTCCAATTCGAAGTAAGGAAATGAGGACAGTTAGATGTTGGGACAGGTTGCCCAGAAGGTTTGCAACATCCCTGTCTTTGAAGGTTTTCAGGATCCAGCTGGACCAAATCCTGGGCGAGCTGGTCTGAATTCTGTGTTAACTTTTGCTTTGAGCAGAAGGTTGCACAGCATGACCACTTGGGGTCCCTTCCAAACTGAATGATTCTGTGATTCTGAAATAATGTACTGTTTGTGAGGAGCAGTAAACAGCAAATATAGAGCAATAGTGTAATTTGGATAAACAGGTTGCAGTGATATTGATTGCAATATTAATTTAAAAGTATACTATAACATGAATGTAAAATGAAGGATACCAGTATTAGTAACTCTATAGAGGAAGATTCTTTGGAGAAGATGTCAAATAAATATGAACTGATTAATACAATTGTTCTGATTAAAACAGTTGTATGGGCTACTAAAGTGTATGAGTTTTGAAGTATCCCTCATGGGAGATAACTGAGAAATTATCTTGTCACGAATCAAGTCCTGATTAAGATGTGAAAACAAAAACTGAAAATAGAAGTTCACTTTCTCCTGCTTTTAAGATTTTCCTTGATCTGCTTTATTAAGACTTACATTAAGTCTGAAAGTCATCTGGAACAGGTCTTATTGGTAAATAAACAAAATCTGCCACTGTCAGAGTTGTTAGGTTAATCAGGAAGAGAGAAAATCCCAAGGATCAGAAGAATTCAAAGGCAGAGGGGAAAAGGTGAATTGATATGGTGGTGAGTTAAATTAGTTATTGGTTAACACAGTGCAGTGCACAGAAAGGAATTTTGTGCTACTGATTCATGTTACTGGGTATTAAGTTCACTGCTACAGGTGTTGAAGATAGCTAAAAAGGATATGTGAGTGACAGTCCTTTTGATCATCAGTGCCACTGAAAAATAAAAGTATCACTGAGTTTATAAGGAATGGGTTTGATAATAGCTTGCAATATAAATCGAAGGCGTGCACTTTCTTGGAAAAATATCTTCAATTGTACACCTGTCTCAGAAAATAATAGAAATAGGACTTCAGACACAGATGGGTCAAAATATGACCGTATCTGAAAATGTAGTGTAAGTAGATCCATTTAACTGAAAGTGATGATGAATAAGATAATACATGTGTAGGCATGCAAAATAAGAGCTGGCAAATAAATGAAAAGAAAGGGAGTCTTACACCCTGGAAATCTAATAAGTCTATTAAATTGGAAGACCACGTATTCTGTGTAGTACTCAATTAAGTTTGTATTTGGCAGAAGACAATAGTATGTTCAAGAAATGAGAGAGTCAAAAAGTTCTTAGATGTTTTAAGAATAACAGCCCACTAGTTAACATTATTTTTTTTTTCCCCGCAGGGGTTTAAACCACTTAGGGTAGTCTGCATTGGGAGATTATTCCATGATTGCCCACTGTAGGATTTTTAGTATTATCTCACATACTTCAGAGAGTTTGGTTACTTTATATTTGGTCTTGTCTACCCATCATCAAACAGTTCTTACGCAATAGTGAAGAAGTGTCAAACAGACACCTAAGTTGAGAAAGGTGCTTTTAGGGCCAGGCTAATGTGTTAATGCTTATTTGCAAGAGAGTGCGCTTGAGTTCCAGTCCCTGCTCTGCAAGTTGCCTGTGTGTTCATTTTAGTTACTGCTTTGTGCAAAACCAGTTCTGCTCTGGGTTCAGAGTTTATTAACACAGCCCTTGCATCTCACAGCTGTGTTACAAACTGCTACACAAGAGACAGTGTCATATCACTTTTTTTCCTCTTTCTTTTTCCTAAACAACATTTGAATTATTTTCTGTACAATGCTTTCACTTCAACAAGAAAGTCAAGAAGTGCTCTCGTGCAGAATAACCTATGGCATCATCATTAAAACACTGTACTATTCTTGCTCTGAGGCCATCGAGTTGCTATATGCTGGCTTCACCACCAGAGGAGCAGTTTATGGGTGAAAACATGAATAAATGTAACTAGATCTTAGGTTTATAAGTATCAAACTACTGTTCTGATCTGTAAACATCTGGAAGAGGCCACTACCAAAAGCAATAATTTGCCTTTTGGACCAGAGCAGTCATTGGTATTAACTTTTTTGACAGTTGTGTTATTGCGGTTCAGTAAGGAGAGCATATTTATCAATTTACTTTTTTCAGATGGTGCTATTCTTAAGAAAATATATGCATAAACTGAGCATACTTGAAGTGTTTCATAAGCCAAATTCCCTCCCTTCTCATGAGACTTCTTGTGATAAGTTAGCTATAACTTCAGTAGCCAATGACATTATAATTTACCCTTGAGAACAGAGAAAGAATTGCTGCAATTTCATGCACAAATAAAAAAATAAATACAGGAAACCCTTTTAAAATTTAGATTCTAACAGTTCCATTTCAATAGAGGTATTTAAAAAGCTAGAGCTAGAAATAAATCTAACTAATCTAATCTAAATTCATTTTACCTTCAGAAAAATGAAAATGGAATTAGTATGCTTACACGTGTTCTCTAAATAATACAAGCATCCTGAATTGGCTGCTAATGACTGTTAAGGCTACCTGTTCTTTACATACAAAAGTATATATTCCTATAAGAAGCCTTAGAAGAGAATTGAAAAGATTTCTTTTTTTTTTTTTTTTGCAGGATATTATTCCAAATTTCTAAAATTGGTGGTTTAATTCTACTGCTTTCATTCAACAGAGGGTTTAGCAGAGTCCTAATACAGGATTATATGGTACTGAAACTTGAAAGGCATATTCACAGAACAATTAAATGGAAGAGACAGGATAGCCACAGAACTCAGGAAGAGCCTGAAAATTTATCAGAGATAGATGCATTAAAAAAGTAGGGTACGTGCTTTCCACGCACATTGAATTCACTTTTAGTAAACACCAGAGAGAGACTGAGTTGGCTGGATGGGGCTTGCACGGCAGTCTTTGCTTGATCAGTGAAGAAGCAGATTAACTGGTATGTAGTACTTACTAGCAGAAGTTCTATGGCCACCAGAAGATGATTTGACAAGCAGCAAAGATTAAGGAAGAGAGAAGAGGCTCTTGAAGAGGATTCTTAACTCTCTGCTGGGTCCATTGATAAAATCCCTGTGAAGTCTACTGTATGTCAAACTCCTTGATGATCTCAGTCGAGCAATTCTCTGGTGTCTCGTGAAAGCTCAGCATGAGATAAAGGTTCCTGGAGACTTCTAGGCGAGTGTTGAGGGAGCAGACTGCCACTAGCTGGTGCTTTGGCCAGAGAGGTAAAAGTTCACTGCCTTGAATATCAAAAGGAATTCATCAGACAAAACCTTGGAAGCTCTAGCTGAAAAAGCTGTCCAGGCAGCGCTTTTGAGCAGAACCGATGAAAGCCTTTTCAATAATGTCTTCTAGATTACTATGTAAAAAATATGTGTTCAAATGAGATTTGAAGTGATTATTAACAATACCATTTCGCATCCATTTTGGAAAAGAGCAGGAAAAGTCCCTTCCCATGTTATTTCTTAAATTATTGATTGTTAATTACTGATTAGGTTAGAGAGAGATCTATCTTTGTGAGGACAATTTCTCATAAGAATGCAGTTCCTTAGAGCTCTTGTTAAAATAAATTAACAAAGAAGGCTCCAGAGTGAATGAATATATTGCTATGAAGCAAACATTTTTTTTTAAATTTGTCCTACCCTTTTCATGACTTTATCCCATTGACATTGACACTATGGCATCTTAGAAATCTGGGTAGTCATTACTTGACATGAAAACCTAGGCTATCACAAGGGGACATGGATAAATCACAGTCTGAGTTATACATTTTCTCACTGCTTCAGGTAAATTTAAAAATGGACAATATATTTTTTCAAATTTTTAGTATATATATAATGTTCTATACTATATTTTGTATCTCTTACATTGTACAATGAGCTGTTCTTTTCAAAAGTTTTAAAAGTTAATTCTTCTACAAGCCTTTTTATTAAATGAGCAATGAGATAGAAATCACTGCATGCAAATAATGTTAAGGAGAAGAGTAGTAATTGCTTTTCAGTATTCTGTACATATGGAATGTATGGAATATCAAGAATATGGAATATTTGTTTCATTTATGTAAGTAAGGAACAAATTTGACATCATTTCAGGTATAAAGCCAAATTCAAGTTCTATGGCTCTCAAATTCACAGTAATCTTCTAATAATGATAGTTAATTCACATATCAACCTTGGTGTGATTTAATATAATTTCATTTAAAAAAAAAATCTTCTGTGAGATAGTTAGCCACGTGCTGTTTGAGTTATGCTCCATATGAATAAAGTTGTCATTGTTTTTCTGTTTTTGTTTTGGTTTGGTTTTTTTTTTGTTTCTTCCTCTGAAGATACCACTATGGCTGCTACAGTGAACTTGGAGCTTGATCCCATTTTTTTGAAAGCCCTGGGCTTCTTGCACTCAAAGAGTAAGGACTCTGCTGAAAAGCTGAAAGCACTTCTCGATGAGTCTTTGGCCAGAGGAACTGACTCAAGCTATCGTCCATCTCAGAAGGTATTAGTGAGCATGGGTCATTTTTCTATGCCTTTTTAAAACTCCTGCTATTCCTACCTCATATTTTACAGCTGAAAAGTTAAAAGATAATTAGAAATTGAGGAAGAAGAAAAGGTGATTATGGAATTATTAGGAATGTTTGTATTCATCATTCCCCATTTATGCAACATAATACATTTGATTAATTGAATTTAATGAAAAAAAATATCTTTACCTTGTTGATGTAACAAGACCTGCAGAAGAGATATTCAATACTATATTGCAAGTGTCATGGCTTTGTAACAGTGCTTTCTGTACTCACTTTTATATTGGTTTTAGCATTTTTGTTAGTAAACTGTCATACATGCTGTCTAAGGTGAACCCAAAATTGTGGACTTGTGCAGTTACAATCAGAGAAGGTCTTTCAAATGCAGATTATTTTTGCCACAGATAAATATGAAAAAAAAAACAAAAAACCAAGCTGTTTACTCATAAAGCTGGATCTCTTCTTGAAATTCTGTTGATGAAGTCATATAAGAACTAAACCACCAAATGCTTCAAAGTGGAAATGATTTGCAGGCTGAAACCATCACCATCCAATGGATAGAAGTTATTTTTTTTCATCTACTGAAAATTGCTAAACACCTGCTAGAGAGAGTATTTGAATCTGAAATCAGTGTATGGAAATAACCAAGCAGGGGCATTCTCGTATTGCTGCATATTGCCAATATGGATAATGAGGTAGCGTTCTCACCTAGGATGCCTAGAAGTCAGGCTGGTGTGTTTTAGTCATGGTCTATATGCTGATACATTAGTAATACTTCATTCTACATGTACGTGGTTCCAAATAACTAAAAGGCACTATTACTGCCACAGCATGCATGATGCTTGTGCTGTGTAGTCTAACTCCTTTCTATTCAACTTGTTACTTTCTTGAAACCTAAACTGCAGTTCCTTCTAACACAGGTCTCAAAACTCTCAGGAGTCCTCTGTATCAGAGCTCAAAGAAGCATTGGTTTGTAGTTGAAAGAGGAAGCAGGGATCCGAATAATAGTGCAAAGAGGCTTGGGAAGTCAGTTCTAATAACAGCTCGGCTGGTAGTCATCTGCCCTCAGGTGAGACTGAGGCTCAGGCCAGAGGAAGAAGTCTTTGGTTCTCCTCTTTTCAGTGTGTCTGCAGTATCAGCTGAATTGCAAAGCTCAGAAATGGAAAAGAGCACAAGAATTCCTCAGGCTGCAGGATTAATTTGTGATTGAGGATGATTTCCAAAAACACAGTACGGAGCACAGGTTTACCACAGTTAGGCAGATGAGAAAATCCATTTCTGACTCTGGATGCAACAGGAAATCAGCAGACTTGGTGGGGGCTGAAGCTCAAGGCTCAGAACTCAGCCCAGTATAAAGCAGAGAATTACTCCGTTCTTACCAAGCTGAGGTCAGGGCGTACCTTGCTCGTGCACATTGCTGTGATTAATCACTCGTTTACAGACTCACTTGCTGATACTAACGCATCATTAATAAGAACTATTGATTTCTGTTGAGATCTACATTTATTAATCTGATGGGTGAATGTGGACTGAGATTAAGCGAAGGTCAATATTTTTCTCCATGAGGGAATGAATTAGTGTTGTCTGATGACATCAGATGTCAACTTATGTTTTCAGTTTATATTGAATTTTGTCCTCGGAACTATCTGAAAAATTGTGTTCATTATCTCTTTGAATTTTAAAAGCAGAAAAGTTTTCCTTTTTAATTAATGTTCCAAAGACAATCTATATTTGTAAAAGGAGCACCTTTTCTGGAAGATGAGTGATAAGAAGAGGTTTCAATAATGGACTGCAGCTTAAACAGACTAATTTGTCAATGTGATATGAAGATATTTAAGAAATGTTAAAAAATAAAAATGTGTGTATAGATGAATAATGTTGTATGACGTGTTTGCCTAACCTGTTATCTAACTAATTGCAAGCTAGGAAGTAACTCAAGTGTAGAGTTTGCCTTCAATTTTTGTTTCTTTTTTTAGGAAGTAGAGCAACCGAAAGTATCTGTTACCAAACCTATTTCTAGTAAGCAAGAACCTAAAGCTTCTTCTAGTTTGCCTTCTGGCAACAACAATGGCAAGCCCACTGCATCAGAAAAGATGAAAAAAGAAACAGAAAAGAGATCTGCTGATAAAGTAAGTAATTTTTGGTCTCTGTGGAAATAACTTGGTTAATAAACATGAAGATGTTTTAGACGAAAGCTCTCCTTTTCAACCTGTGTAAGTCAACTCATCTAATTGTGAGCTGCGTTATCCAATCTTGTTGCTGTTTAGGCAATCCAGAGAAAGTCTTGTAATTATTCTGTGAATGTTTTCCCTGCTCATTGCAGGGAGGATTGGACTAGATGACCCTTAAAGGTCCCTTTTAACCCAAACCATTCTATGATTCTGTGTTTTGAATATCTTGATAATAAGAGGTTACTGAAATGTAGCAAGCTGAAATGTGGGATTTCCAAAGCTTTTCCAAGGATTTTGAGGTGAAGTACAAAAAGTGGACTTCAGTTCATAAATATTTTGAAGAATATATTTATCTAAAGAAAATGTTGTGTGTATGCTGTGTAAAGTACGCATTTTTATAATGCTAACCTAATTGTTCCAGTAATTTTTTTATTTTTATTTTAATAATATCTGTTCGCTTTTTGCATTTTCACATTCTGTGTATGTGTGTAATAGATAAAAGGGGATACCGCTGAAGGAGCTGATGCACCAAAGAAGCCCAGACTAGAGAAGCAAGAGGCTCGTTCCTCTCCTATTACGGTTCAGACAAGCAAGGATTTATCCATGCCTGATTTGTCTAGCTTTGAGGAAACTAGTGCTGATGACTTTGCTATGGAAATGGGATTAGCCTGTGTTGTTTGCAGGTAAGTCAACGTTGCTTCATTGCAATTGTGTAGTTACCTTTTTTTTTTTTTTTTCCAGTGTACTATTGAGTTAATGCTTCCTGTAGTTTTTATTCTGCAAATCACTTAAGCGCATATCCAAAATTAATAATACATTTAAGCATCCTTCATGAATAAGAATAGCTTCTTGAAAATGGAACCTTTAATGAGAAAAACAACTTTTCTTCTTCAGGAAAGGTCAAGTGAAAAATAATAAAACTAGACAAGATGCAAAACCCATAATGACAAATACTGATTTTTAGTTATCGGAAAACAAGTTAAAATATTAATGACTAATTATAGGTATTTTTTTTAAAAATCAGTTCTCTTCTGAAAACATTGTTTAGTGGCATTATTATGAAATTTGTATGTGTTGCTCCCCTTTTCATAATCACTTGATGTTAGTTTACACATTTGACATTAGTATACACATAAACTTCCTAACCTTGTTTCTTCACTTAACAGCGTAAATATATCCTGCAGTCAAGCCAGGTTTTTCTTGCTTTCAGTAAGGGCTTAAAAATTGGATCTTACTGACATTCTGCTAACAATATATTTAGTGTTAACAGAAGTACAAAATAAACTTTTGAATATCAACCCTGGGATCAAATCACTCAAATCAGGATTTGGTTCCACAGATGATTTATATCCTTGTAAGTCCCCGCTGCTACCAAAAGCAAGTTTGGCTCTCCCAATTATACCTCCTTCCCTGTCCTGTTTAGTGGTATATGTCCCACACAAGCTTATGATCTGCTGAATCAGCTTCTGTATCAGCTCTCCACTTGGGTTTTTCAGTAGGCTTAGGTTTCAGTCAGCTTAGTGAATGTAAGTCCTTATGCTGGCATGTGTGGGGATGCAGGAATGTAGAGCTAGGACAGAGAGAAAGGTAGGACTAGCCTTCTGGTAGCAGTATGTATTTTTAGCTCAGCTTAAGCCAGTTGGGAAACTGTGCTTTATAACTTTGTTCTTTAATCAACTAATTTCCATAGTCATTCCTGTTGTGCAGATAAGAGGTGTCTCCAGTCCATGGAGGATAAATTTCCATTGTTACAGCTGATTATACTGTTAACCAATTGTGGACTGATGAGATTTTGCCACGTTATTCCCATGTGTTAGCTCAAATGTTTAATTTCTTATTATACACATGGGAAAAGGAAGAACAGTTAAAACATTTGGAGTATGAAATAAATATTTCAATTTTAGCTTTCTTCCTGCAAATTCCATTTTTGCTGTCTCTTAAAGGGACAAAGCCTGGTTCAGCAGTATGTTAGAATGCTACTAAAACCAGTATAGTATTAACTTATTTGGCAGGAGGAGGTAAAGAAAAGTTTGTTTAGACAGGCTTGAGCTGCTGTGGATTATCAATTCTGCATCTTTCCTGGCAAAGGAGAACACATACAGGCGTAACAAGAAATGTCAGCAAAGTAAAGAAAGGAAGTGCAACTACTGTGCCTAGCATGGCCAAGTCTCTGCTTTGAGAAGTACAGGCCAGGTATGCGGTTCCATTAGCTGTTCCACAGCCAATGTTTAACCTGGCAGCTGAAGACATTGCTTCTAGTTAATCGTGGTCACAAATTCATAATGCTCTTGCAAAAGATGCATCTATCTTGGCTGACTAAAATAACTCTCATTAAGCTGGTGCCAGAGGGAGGGAGAAGCACAGCAGGGAAAGAAACAGCCCTTTGGAGAGGGAGTGACAATACTCACCCAACGTTCAGGATTTGTTTTAATTTTACGTGAACCCTGCTGGAACTGGTCATGTGGTTCTCAATCTCCAGGTCATACTGGACAGGATGTTTTTCAGAGTACTCATGCTTCAGACTTGCTGAATCCGACACACTGGTTAAATAGTATTCCACTATATACTGCTCAGCTTTCAACATGTGGATCCTTTTTGCGGTTGGCTGTCTTGAACCAAAATAGTAACATCCCAGTACATGTAAAGTATAAAAGCATTATGGAATGCTATTTTTCAAGTATGAATAGTATTTAGAAACTGTCATATTCTAATAATCAATTACTCAGTCAATTGTGAATGAAAACACCATGTCCGATTGCAGAGTGCGTGGGGTTCATAGCCACAGGATTTATTTTTATATTGCTTAAGAAGACAAGTTAACAACAAAAACCGAGCTATGGGTTTATAAATGCAAAAGAATGTGTTGGAATATTAACTATTCCTTTTTATATAGCCATAAAAACTAAAGTAGAGACATTAAATATTTGTTCAAGATCTGCTAAGTGTCAAAAGTATTTTCACAGTGATAAGGAGTATTGAACATTGATACCTGTGATGGTTTTCTTCTTGTTCTATTGTACCAAGTTAGCCATAAGGAAGAGAGGGAGTATTAAAATAACTTCTCCCTTAACATCTTAGAAAAACAGGACTCACCAGTTACGTGGCTCCTGAATTATATGAAGAAGAAATACTACATCTGCAATTTGCAGATGATAGTGAACTGTCACTCAAAAAAAACCCCACCTAAATAAATGTCTTTTTACAAGCCTGATTTTTGAAAGAACAGTCTTATTTTTTATGAATACTTGCTTGCGTGCTTGTTTTCTGAAGGTAAAAAAATCAGTTTACTTGGTGTCTTGGTTATCATATTATTTAAAAATAAGTCTGGTTTAACTTGTTTCTGGGCATAAAGAGTTCATGGGTTTTTTAATCAGTCTGGGATTGTTCTTGATAATTTTAAAACAGGATGAGTCTCCTCCCTTGAGACATGGGGTTGAAACATCACTGCTTTCTTCTGACTCAGTTTATTTAGGAATAACAAACAAACAGAATGGCTTTTGAAATATCCTGGATCTAAAATAATGGGCCCTGGAATTTCAGAAAGGTTTCCTCCCTCTGTTTTTAAATAGCCCATTTAAAATAGAAATATTTCTTAGAAAATGTTCTGGTATCCATATGGACAATACCTTAAGACTTCATTTTCCTGTTATGTAAAGAAATAAGGTATTACCTTTCCCCACCTATCTACAAATAGAGTTTCCATGGTTACCTGGGTACCTGCTTCTTGGGGATATGAGCAAAAGCAGCTTAGCAATTAAATAGCCTAATTTGTCATCCGAAGGAAGAAATCATTAGGAAAATGGTATTTGGCTAATTCACAGACATACTCCCAGTCATGTGTATATCACTAATTTGTCATTTATACAGCATGATTACTTTCACCAGAGGTCCACACAAAATTAAGTCCTCATCACCAGCTTACGTGTTTGCTTCAAGGCAGGACTGCACAGTTAATCCTCTCTATTCCGTCTTTCCACGATTCTGGTATTATCTCAAATTCCAAGTGTCTGTGTAGTAGGGACCAAAAGGATGGGTAATAAAACATCTTTAAAGTAGTGTACAGCTTGGATGATGACACATTTAAATCCTGTAGCAGGAATCACTCTTACAGGCTTGTAATTGAGAAATTATTTGTTCTTGAACTGTATTGCTCTACAACTTACAGCAAAATTATCTAAATGTAAACTAGGCCTTCATATGCTACTATAATGAGGAAGTCATAATAGGTATACAGTGAGACATCCTTAAAGTACTCAAGTGAGGCAAAGCAGGTGAGACTTATATTTCTAATATAAAAATCAAACAGGGAAATCAGAAGTGTCATCTAGACATGTTTAATCTATAGAAGTTTTAGATTTTCTTGAAATAAATTAGCTTTTAAAAATAAAAAATTTCTAAAATATTTGTGAGGAAGAACTCTTACAGGAATACATGTCATTTGCCACAGGTAGAAAACATACATGAAAGCAAAACTATTTTTAGTTTTTACCTTAAGCCTTGCAAAATTTGCAACAATTGGATAATCCTTTAAGTGCTTTTTCCCATAATCTGTTCTTAACTATTTGCTCTGCAGGCAAATGACAGTTACTTCTGGAAATCAGCTAGTGGAGTGTCAGGAGTGCCATAATCTGTACCACCAGGATTGCCACAAGCCTCAAGTGACAGACAAGGAAGTGAATGATCCTCGACTGGTGTGGTATTGTGCCCGCTGTACCAGGCAGATGAAGAGGATGGTAGGAGTCAGGTTTTTTTTGTCCCATATGAGCCCTATTTGAATACAACAAGCTATTTCTAATATGTGAGAGTATTTTATGGGTTGCAGAAATCTTTGGAAGCATGTTGGAGAACCATTTTTCTCAGCGGTACTTCCCTTGCTGCAGCTGTGTTTTTTTTAATGTAGCATCTCAAACAGTGTTCTGTAATGTGATGCTTAAAAAAAAGCTTTTTGAAAAGCAGAAGTTGAGTGAGGAAGAGTGAAATAGGATTATTTCCTACTTGATAAGCAGCAGTTGAAAATATTTTATTTCAGGTGATACTCAGTGTTTAGTACATGTCTACCAAATAGCCCCACAGTTTTAGTTTCCTTCTCAGCTTTGGACATGAATGATTGTTTTCCTGTAAGACAAGACTGCAAATTTTGGTCCAGGTCTTAAGCGCTGAGTGTTCTCAGGCTCAACAATAAGCTGAGGGTAGCACATTCCAGGAAAAAATCCCTTTGTTTTGATTGATCTGCGTGTTAATTTCTTGACTAAACAGATTAATTTTTCCTGATCCCACAGGAATCCCACTCATCTCATTATGGGAAACAAACATCAGAGTAAGAAAGCATCTTTAGGTGCATGAAACATTAGCCATTCGTTCACATGTCTTTGGTTCTGACATCTTAAAATCAAAGCTTTTTATACAGCAGAAAATGTGTTCTGTTTTGGAACTGTTCTATGACTACATAGCAAATTGTTATCTATTGAAATGGCTCTACTAAGAAACAAGAAAGAAAAGCACATGTAAGATCCTGGCCTAGGAGCTATTATAAACGACTGTAGTATATTATTATGAAGATCATGAGGCCTTTGAACTCAGAGGAGTGTTTGCTTGAGGTCAGTTAATGCACAGGATAGCCATTGCAGCCATTCAGTGTTTCCCTTCAAAATGCCCTTTCCTTTTTTTTTTTTTTGTTTCAGCATAAGTTCTATTATTTTATCTGCCGCTTCTTAGCAGACTCTTGCAGCCTGCATCTTAGTACTTCTGGATTATGGCCCTGTCTTCCTCAAGTACACTTGTCTTTGCCTTATTTCTGTGAAGGCCACGTGCTTTTCTCTTCCCTAACTGTCAACAGTACCACTCTTACACACTGAAACAGCAAGTCCTATTCGGTATGCTATTTGGCTGGACTGTCCCCAGTACCATACTCATCACTACCTCCACATCCCCTATTACCTTCTTTCTCAGGCACCATTCAACTTGTAATTGTAAAGGCTAGATTGTAATCTGATAATGCTCATGCTTTTTGTAAGAGTCAAAACAGTCAGTGTTACGGAGCCCATAACTAGTTTGGGTTTTTTTCCCTCCTGCTTTTACAGGCTCAGAAGACACAAAAACCACCTCAGAAACCAGCTCCTGCAGTGGTTTCAGTTGCGCCAGCTGTGAAGGATCCACTGGTCAAGAAGCCAGAAATTAAGTTAAAACCTGAGACCCCACCAACTTTTCTAGCATTCAAGAGAACAGAAGTCAAGGTAATGTATAAATTTTCCAGAGGAAGAGTTTATATTTCACTACATAGATTATCATTCTTTCAATCAGACCAATCTTTTCTCAGAAGAACCATGAATGAAGATAGTCTGCTATACTATGTGTGCTAAGCAGTGGCATAGCATAGTAGGTTTGCATTAACACTAAAAGGGGGGGTAAGGAACCCTCAGTTCAGCTATAAGTCCCTGAAGCATCCAGCTCTTGACTGTGTTTTTATGTTACAAGGGAGAGAACAGAATTTACTCTATAGATCTTTTTAATGATATTTTATACAATTAGAAATCCTCATGAATGTGTGCTAGCAGCCCAGAAACCCAATCACATCCTGGGTTGCATCAAAAGAAATGAGGCCAGTAGGACAAGGGAGATAATTTTTCCACTCCACTTATCTCTCATGAGACCCCATCTCCTGGAGTTCCGCGTTCAGCTCTGGGGCCCTGAGCATAGGAAAAACATGGACCTGTTGTAGCGAGTCCAGAGGAGGGCCATGCAGATGAGCAGGGGCTGGAGCACCTCTCGTATGATGACAGGCTGAGAGAGTTGGGGTTGTTTAGTCTACAGAAGAGACACTCCGGGAAGACTTTGTAGCAGCCTTCCAGTACTTAAAGGGGGTCTGCAGGAAAGATGGAGAGGGATTATTTATCAGGGAGTGTAGTGATAGGACGAGGGGTAACAATTTTAAGCTGAAAGAGGGCAGATTTAGGTATTAGGAAGAAATTCTTTACTGTAAGCATGGTGAGACACTGGAACAGGTCGCCCAGAGAAGTTATGGATGTCCACTCCCTGGAAGTGTTCAAGGCCAGGCTGGATGAGGCTTTGAGCAACCTGATCTAGTGGAAGGTGTCCCTGGCCAGGGCGGCAGGGTTGGAACTGGATGACCTTTAAGGTCCCTTCCAACCCAAACCATTCTATGATTTGTATAAAAGATAGGATTTGCTCTCTGTGGTCAAGTAACATAGGCATATTTTGATAGTTAGAAGGCTTCTCCTCATTATAATAGGGAAACCCTCGCTGTCTCTGACAGGTCTAATTTATGAGGCTGCTGTTTCTTATATATGTTGCCTCATGATTCTGCTTTTCCCAGTTATTTAATAAATATTGTCACAAGTTGGTCAAAGCTGGCAAACCAGAAGCAGCATAGTAAATAACATAGCAACAAAGCATGACTTTTACCTAGGAAAACACATATTTAACTTGGAATCAAAGCAATTATTCATGTGCTCAAAGTTATGTTTGCCATTGCTCTGCCTGGATGCAAACCGTCATGAGTAATGTGATGCTATTGCTCAAGCGCTTACAGTTGTGAACAACTTTTTTTCACCTCCGCAGAGTTATTTATGTGCCTAAACAGGTTGTAAGCGTGAGGCCCAGTTTCATCTGTCATCTTTATTGTTTAGAAACTGTCTGTATATATCATGGAACGGGTATTGCTTGAATAGAGGGTTTTAATTCCCATTTCAACGTTGCCATTTGATACAGCTCTGGTTTAATAATTCAGTGTGCATTATCCCCATCTAAAAACTGAGGATGATAGGGTTTAAGGTGTGGGAACTGCAGTTAACGCATATAGCACTTTGCAGGCAAGGAAAACTTTGCAGGAGGTTTGTCTTTTGTACTACTTGAATGGGAAGACTAAAGGAAAAAAGTCCAGTGACCTGTAGTGTTTTGGTTTTGTTTATTAATTTTATCTGTGGTATAGGCTGTTAGGAACCAAGAGAAAGAAAGAGAAGGAAAGGAAGAAGTTTAGACACTTCTTCTTTGACAAAAAGACTCTAATAAATGCAATACTTAATTGCTCAGTGTCTGATTTTTGTCTGAGCATCTGTCATCTTGTTAAAAAGTGACACGGGGTAATGACAGTAAACAATAAAAGGTGGTGGCTTGCCTCCCTGTTTTATACTTCACAAATTTGGGCTTTTTGTAGTTACTTCAGTTAAACCATCTTTTAGAGTTTATGAGGGGATCACAATGCCATATGATAGCCTGCTAGCTGTATGGAAGAAAGGGAAGAAAAAGTAGTATTGGTTTTAGATGGCTGGGAAATTAAAAGTTGGCTGCACCTGGTGTTCTTTCCTTTTCTTGTTGGTACTTTTAACTGTAGTGACCAGTGATGAAACATTGTCCACTGGGTGTTTCTATGAAAAAAAACTGAAACAGAGGCTCAATCTGTTTCTGCTGTGATTTGTTACACAAATAGGTGCTATTGTAATAAGAATGCTTTATTTGTTTTAGACTTCAGCAGCAGTTTCAGGGAACTCAGCCAGTACAAGTGTTTCCTCTTCAGCAACCAGTGGCCTTACAGGATGGGCTGCTTTTGCAGCCAAAACCTCCTCTGCCAATCCATCAACTGCCAAACTGGGATCAACAGCACAGAGTGCCAGTGGGAAACCTGCAGCTTCTTCAAATAACCAGAAACCTGTGGGTTTGTCGGGACTGGCAACTTCCAAAACAGGACTAGGGTCAAAAATAGCTTCTGCCAACAACAGCACAAACCCTGTTCAGCTGAAACCTCCTCCACCTCTGACACTGGGGAAAACCACTCTTAGCCGTTCGGTAAGCAGCGACAATGTCAGCAAAGTAGGTCTTCCTAGTCCCAGCAGTACTGCGCCAAGCACCAGCAGTCAGGTGAGCAGTGGGAATGGCAACAGTGGGACTGCAGGTAACAGTGGGGGCAGTGCAAGCAAAACCACAGCAGATACTGGAAATCAGTCAACCTCCCTAAAAGGCCCGACTTCTCAGGAGTCTCAGCTCAATGCTATGAAAAGGTTACAAATGGTCAAGAAGAAGGCTGCTCAAAAGAAACTCAAGAAGTAGTATGGCTGCTTGCTTGTTTTGTTGGTTGTGTTCTGTGAAACAGCAGCGTTGGTGTTTTTCTTAAAGAAAATCCCCCGGTTACTGGACTGAAACAGTAGTTAAATCAGGGAATCCCAAAACCTATGTTATACAGGAGGTCAGACTTTGATAATTCCTTCTGACTTTGGAATTTATGAATTGAATATGTTGGAGAAATTCACTATTATATGCTCCTGGCATAAATATTATCTCAAAGCACTGAAACTTGAAATTGTAAAAGTTGTGTATTTTGAAGTAAAACCCAACAGATTCATGTGAACATTTAATAAATAGAACTTACTGAAACTGTCATTCTTAAATGTTATTAATAAAAGTATAATTAATTTGGGAAATCATTGCTGCTTTTCTTTCATCCCATTTTCCAATACTTAAAATGCTTCATCTGTTCAGAGTTGTCTATATTGTGCAGAGTTAATGAAGTTTATCCCAAATTATACAGATCCTTATGGAAAAAAAAAATTTTCTTTTAAACAATTTCAAAAATTAACTGTTGAATAACATATTTTATTTAAATTGAGAATTTTAAGTTGCCTATTTTGTTTTTATACAGTGAGAAACTTCATGGGTCATAGTGGTGGTGGTCTAATTCTCTGAGGGAGGAGAAAAGTGTTAGCAGAAGATAAATGGCCCCTAACCTGTTAAAAAAGTGGAAGAGAGCCAAAACAAGCTTTCTTACTCTGTAAAGAACCTTAATATTGTCCCGTTGAATACAAGTTGAATATTAAGTGGTAGGCGGTGTAGGTTGGAGTTTCAGAAGGCTCTTAATCTTATAGAAAATTAATTCCAGTCTCCTGGCTGTGAAAACATGTTCACAAGGAAATGTTAGGACATTACCCAGCAGTATTATGCTACCTGTTTTATCCCTTGAGTTGTAAATTAGACAGGAAAAACTACAAACCACCTCACCAGTTCTGAAGTTCCACGGTGTTGGATACATACTATCTCTAAGATTTCTGGCAAGCTCCCTGCCAGGTTGGCTAGCCTTCTAACAGTGCCTGAAGGTGCAAGGGCCAGGGTCTGGAACTTGGGAGGGCAGGCGTTAGGATCCATGTAACCTGGAACAGGGATCCTAGCATGCCACTGTCCCCTCTATAGCATTCATGGGACAAAGGGTTTGTTTGATTTGGGCAGGGGGCAGAGGTACTTAGAAACCTTTTTCCTTTCTCCTCAAATCACAGACTTCCTTTTTTTCCTTCTACTAGTTCATTTGAGGATTTGCAAGTGTCTGAAATAGTGATCTAAGGTATGTTAGCTGTTAAAATATGTAAAAAATACTTGTAATAGCATGAACTTTTAAATATAGAACATTGTTCAGAGATCTGTTTATATTCCTTTAGCACTTTGTGAAAATGATGGTTCATCTTTTGCTTTTGTAAAAAATTATGAAAAAAATTGGGTTTTAACCCTACATAGGAAAAATTTTCTTATGCTGAGTGATTGTTGTGGTTTAACCCCAGTCAGCAATCTAGTACCACGCAGCCGCTCACTCCCCCTTCCCGGGAGATGGGGGAGAGAATGGGGAAGAAAACACATGAGTTGAGATAAAGACAGCTTACTAGGATAGCAAAGAAAGCTATAACAGTATAGATATTAATTATAATAATAATATACAGGGATAATAAAATATATAAAAATGAACAATGCACAATTTCTCGTGATCTGATGACGCGATGGCTGATAGAGCCTGTCCCAAGCAGCAATCACAGAACTAAACTGAAAAATGACCCTGGAGTGACCCTGAGCACTGAGAGAAAAAAAATGGGAGGGAGCCCAGCGGCCAACCCTCACTTACATACTGACCGTGACATTTATGGCATGTAATGCTCTCTTTGGTTGGTTTAGGTCAACAGTTCTGGCTGTACCCCTGCCAGCTTCTTGCATCTGCACATTAGCGAAACCTGGGAAGCTGAAAAAAGTCCTTGGTCTCTTAAGCAACAACTCATAACATCAGTGTGTTTATCAGCATTCTTCACATACCAAATGCCATACTAAATCCAGAACACAGGAACTACTGGGAAGAAAATTAGCTTCATCCCAGCTGAAACCAGGACAGTGATGTATTCCATACAACTTTTACGGGAACTGTCATATCTGTCTTTAGATACCTCTGTCGCATTGTTATTTGGTGTCTCAGTTCCAGGAGCAAATGCCATGGGATTATTGCAAAAGGGAGAAGCTGTGTCAGGGGGGACTTGCATCCAGACATCAGCAGCGTCCAGGGTGACTTTATCCTAGCAGCATCTTGGGTCCTCCTAACTGCTACAAACTTGAAAGGGGGCAGGGAGGGAGGAAGAGGAATTTGTGTCTGTGCGTGCGTATTGTTCAAGCTGAACATGTTAAATTCCTACTTCCAGGGCCTTAGGCGGGATCAGCTTTGTCTCTCTTCATTTTGCAGAACATAAGCCCCCTCCAGCCACCAGCCCCAGCATGGTATTGCACTTCGTCTGTCTGCTGTTACAAAGGATGTTTGTAGGCACTGTAACTGCCTCACAGGAGCTTTCTGTGGAGGCATTTGTGGCTTTTTCCTGACTAGACCTAGCGCTCACACCCACAAGCCTCCCTTCAGCTCTTTCTGTGTATCCTGCCAGATTCTTTTACACACCTTCAAACCTGTCCCAGCCACGTGTGGGTTACGCTTGATCCTGTACCTGCCACAACTAAGACAGGTAGTTGAGAAAGTATTGGGTCTTCCAGCTCTCCACTCGCACCTCCACCAAGCCGTTCTTCACAGTTTGTGCTCCCTCTCTTCGTCCCAGCTGCTCCAGGTTTTGTTCAGCTCTCAAGAACTCAGGCTGAGCAGTGGAAAAGGATCTCGAGTCTTGCTGTCTGTGACCAGCACTCAGCAATCCTCTCCATTCTTTCTGTGATGAAGGGAGCATCTCTAAACATGAAAACATCTCAGAGTTTCATAGGTAGGTGAAAGCTACAGCTTTTCTTAGCTATCCTGTGTTTTAAATAAGTGTAAAGCTGATACATGCAGCTATTTCCCATAGCCCTTTTCTCTTCTCCACAATTAAGATTTAGGCTAAGGTTCCTTAACCATCCAAACAAATAGTTTCGTTTACTCAGGATTGCCTTAGCTACCTGGAGAATTTGCATACTTCTTCAGCTATTATTTCCGGTGGAGGAAAAAATGAAGTTTTCTTTTTGTAGTGCCTGTGGCTTCCAGGGCAATTTAAAAATAAGAGCACAAGGAGGAACCCAGAATTTGTATTGCTTTTTGATCAGCCCATCCTTCCTCTCTAGCACAGAAGGTTTTTAATTATGATATAGTAGGAAAAGACACTGAAGCAGTTTCTATTATCAAGAAGAAGGCTTATTTTCTTCCTAAATGTTAATCAGAAAAATGTTACCAATGCTATGAAGTAGAGCTTGAAGATAGATTCTTTTAATGGCTGGAGTGCTCCTACCTAAAATGTTCACTCTAGTAGTAAAATCTGTTCCCACAGGAAGGTTTAAGATGCTAGCTGCCTCTTTCTTGCCTCTGAATATACATACAGTTTTGTGAATATAGTTTTGCCTGCAAGAGTTCACAAGTTTACATCTGAACTGTGCAGTTTACTTTAGGTACCATGTATGGAGTGAACAGAGGCAGAAAAAAAGGATTTTTTTTTTTTTTTAAATTGTGGTAGCTAGTGCCATTTAAATACCTCTGAGACCTGATTCAAGTATATCCTGATATTTTTACATGTGAGTCTGGCATAGGTTGACTGTAGGTTATCACCTATTCTTTTAGAATAAAATAACTTATGCTATACCTTTTATGCATGCCTATCTCTTCACTCAAATAAGGCCAAGCCTAGCTGGACTTGTTGATATCACTGTATTAGCAAAATCTGCAATACAGCTGCAATTTGTTTCGGCAAAAGACTTTCTTCCACTCTAACTTTTCCAGCTTCCTAAATGAAATATAAAGTCTCCTTCTGTTGGTATAAAAATGTCAGTTAGGATTGTGATTCTTTGAAGTATTATCTCTGGAAGGATTTATAGCACAGACCTGGTCTTTTAAATCAAGTGTTTAGCTTGAATATGTAAGATAGACACTGCTGAAAAACAGAGCATATTGAAGGGAACCGTTGCTTTCTGCTTTGAAGTTACAGTTAGGATAGAATTAACAACTGTACTTTCAGGAAAGAAGTGTGTTCTACAGGATTGTTTGACTGAATTTACATGTCAGGTTGAAGAACCTAGTGTGGGGCAGAAAGAAGGAAGGCCATTCTGTATTTTGAGAAGTATACCTCATATTTAGAAAAAATAACTGGGAAATAGTCTGTGATTTTTCTGTCCCCAAACCAAATTACTCTGTGATTTACTATAAAAATGGCTACTTGATTTTCCTTAATATTTTAGAAATTGATATGGTAATATTTTACTTCCACTTCAAGATGATGTTTTTTTCATAGATGCTCAAATTCTGCTACCCTTAGTAATGTGAAACCAAAGGTTCCTTCAGTTCCATGAGTGCTCCTTCTGGCCAGACTACGAGGTGCTGGTGATATCTGGGTCAAAGTCTAACACAAAGTTCTGTAATTTATTTTAGTAACACAAAGTTTTATCTATTACAACTCATGACAGACCTCTGGCTGGGCACAGCAGTAAATACTGGACGCAACCTCAGGAGCAGCTAGAAGAGAACAGAACTAAGCTGACATTTAGAACCTTGAAGTGTATTTTGAAACTTGCTCAGTATTTTTGTAGTGTTTGATGAGTTCTAGTATATTGATAGATAAGCTAGGATGCATACTAGAAATGCAGCATTTTACCTGACACAACTGTCTGTTTCCTCTGCTCTGCTTGTGATGTGATGCTTTGCAGTGATGCTTTTTATAGCTCACAACAGAAGGGAGGTCTTGGACTGGATATTATGCTCTTTGCTTCTGGAAAAAGTCTTTTTTTAAAAGAAAAAGAAACATATCTTTACAAAAATAGATTTTTATTATTACAATAATTTAAAAGAAGATTTTTTTTTCACCATTTCTGAACAAATAATATTGTAAGAGGAATTATCCATAATAGATCTACAGGCACAAGGATTGTAACGGCTGTGTTTCCTATTGCAGGTGTTAGGTCTGCTTCATGCAACTGCATTTTTACAATCTATCTTGAAATGACAGCAAAAGTATACTTTAGTGTTTGAAGGAGGTAATTACTCAGTGAAGCTTCCTAAGATGAAAAGTCAGAAGGAATAATTCTTGAATCTGTGTTTGCACTGAAAAGGTGAATCCTTACTTAAGGTTCACAAGCACCCTCCAAGCAGAGGGAAGATGGTGAAGCACACAGGTGCTAGAAGTCAGAGCCAGAGGCTCTGTGCTGTTCTGTGGCTTGGACATTTTTTGGGTTCAAGGTTATCAATGGCAACACTTAAAAATATTCCTTGAATGGAGAAACACTTTCATTTGGGTGGACCCAGTCTTGGAAGTACTTGTACACACTTACTGTCACAATGGTTCAAGTAAAACGCGTATTTGAATAAATGCAAGATCGGTATACTAAACCACAGCCTGTCCCTGCTTCAATCAAAATAAATTAGTTTTGTGATTAATCGGAATCAGAAAACTTTCAGAATACTGTAACCTTCTCTATGTTAAAGAAACAGCTGCAAAAACATTGTATATTCTTAGGAATATGCGGAGCCCTAACGTAGCTCAGCTTCTACTATTTAAACCACTGTCTTAAGAAAAATGTGTCTGAGCAAGTCTAATATGAATTGTTGTAGATCTCCTTAACGTAGAAAGGCTTTTGGTTCAAAGAGCATCTCATGATTTTTTGCAATTGTAGTTTGCATTCATCTGTTTTAAACAAAAATAAAATATTGCAATATATCTGTAATATCAAATGATAACAGCTAAAACTTTGACTTTCTGAAGTGAAGTAAGCTAATCCGCCTGGGTACCTAATAAAGTACTCTTTGTGGGTCCCAAGTTACAAAGATACAACAAAGTCATACAAATTATCCCACAATATAAAAATTATTATGGGTCCTAACCATACACTGGATTTCATATGGCCCACTGGGAGTTTCTAAATCCTACAGAAGTTCAATGCAATTTAGGTGGCCAGCTCCAGTATATATTCATCCTTCATTCCTTGTTACTTCAGGATACCTAGTGAATATTTTGGAGAGCAGCATTTGAGTACACTTTGAGACACCTTCACAGAGCCTGATTTTTCATGGGGAATGTACCTAACACTCAAAATCAGAGCTCTCCCTGTGACTCAAGCTGAGTTGTCAGAACTAAGAGTTCAGAAATCTTTTTTTTTTCCTGACTCTTGCCCTTAATTAATTTCACTGTCTGAAATAAAAAACTTCATCATTGGGCAAATAAGCCCAACTGCATTAAGCCTATTAAGTCCAATTCAGTCATTGCTAAAATTGTTTCAACTATTGCATAGGTCATCTCAAAATAAAATATTTTAAATCATAAGACATACTGAGAAGCTTCTTGTCTGCATCTTCCGCATAATCTTAAAATATAGAAGGCAAAGCAGTGCAAACTTAGTACAGTGGAGTGAATTGCAGTCTTTCAGCCCAGCCTTCCAAGCGGATACTCCCCCCTCAAAGCTTTATTTTCTTCATTTAACTAAAGGCAAAATTTTCCATAAAAACAGCTACATAAAATGAATGTGAATCTTTTTTGCATGCTATGGAAACAACAAGATGTAAGGGCACGAGGTGATGTACAGTTAGGCAAAATGAGGTGTTATGTTTTCTTACTGCTCATTGGATTGCATCGTTCACAGAGTTTCACACACCCATTTCTGGATGTCCATCTCAGAGAACTCAAAAAGTTTCCCTGTCATATGATTTAATCCAGCACAAATTTCAGGTTCTCATCTCTGTGATCCACTACATTCATCTTCTGAGTAAGATTGAGAACTTTCTTTACCTTTTTAGGAAAATAAAATGAAAATTTGGGACAATGAAGAAAATTAAACTAGGTTCATTAGTGTAGCAAAACCTGGGTTTTTTTGCATTGAGTGGACTAACTTTTCTCATCCTTTCTTTGCTGACAGGTTATTTCATATTACAACTTGGTAGGGGTTTTGAATCATTTCATCTTTGTACTTCACTCTTCAACTACAGGAAGCAGAAACTTACACAAGAGCTTTAGAACAATTTCTGTATACCCTTCATCAGCAACCACCCCCCTCCTCCCCTCACTTAATTTCAATAGTCTTGTCATTTTAACGGCCAGTCAGTAATAACCAATTCTGCAGCCATACAGAAAATCCCTGACAGGAGTTTACCTTCAATTATGCTATCTGGTGCAGGCATAGTCACGTTTTTTCCTTTTTGCAATGCTTAACACAAGAAGGTCCTCATTCATCACTAGAGAACCTAGACATTACTGTATTGAAATAAATTGCGATGAACACTCCCTTATCAATGGTAATAGCAATGATATGTTAGATCACTATTCAGTCTAGCTCAAGTGGAGGACACTAGCCTAACCTAAGGATTGCTATAGCCATTGAACCTAAAGAAGTACTACTTGACATTCAGATCCTTCCTTGGGATTTTTTGCTTTCTGTGCTCATTGAGGATGCAATGTGTACTATATTATCTTGTTAAATAGCCTTGACCATTTTAAAGATACATTAGGCCTTTGACTCTGAATTCTGCAAACAGTTAATCATCTCATCGATATGTTCTTCACTGTTCAATCTAATGTCAGATATGTTGAGAATAAGAATTGCTTGGGTTTTTTTTCTAGAAAAGAAATCTTGATCCATCTTAAGTCATAACTTATTCACGAGACATTATGATCCCTATATCTGACCTAAGGAATCAGATAGGCAGTAAATAGGCATTGAAAGGCACTGCCTGACCTTTTTTTTTCCTTTTTTTTTTTCTTGCCCAAATGTTAATAAATTTCCCAAGTCTTAAAACACAGGTTTCATTGCACTACACAGATTTTGCATGATAAAGCAGTTAATGCAGAGACATATGTGGAATTTCAAACCTGAGGCACATTCATATGGCTACAAAATGTTTCCTACCATGTGAAGTAGTTGCGTAATTTTTTTTTAATTATGACTTCTTTATTTCACAGTACCTATTTCTTGTGCCCCCTCTTTCTCTCCTCCCATTTCCATATTTAACTAAACATACCTTTCTCCCTGGGACTAGTCACTGGTACCACTAAATTTGGTATGTTTCAAGTTGAAATGTTGCTTACAAAAATGAAACCCTTTTTCATTTCCAATAATCTCCACTGAGAACGAAGTTCATTACAAAAGTGTCTGAGAATAAAAACAGCCAACGAAAAAGCTCAAGTTTTAAGATGTGTCTATGTTCATTGATATAAGGATTCAGGAACAATTCAGTCTGAAATACAGAATCCCTGAAGACTGAATTTGTCCTTTTTCAAGGCTAATTCTCTTCATCCTGAATATTATTTGTTAAATATCATAGAAGAAAAGCATAATTTTAGCTGTGATTTGTACTTGTAGGTTGACTTTTGATGTAGGACTGTTTGACAAAAGAGAAAATTATGGAGTAACAGAAAAGCAAGCTCTTCAGGATGCTAATCAGAATCAGTCTTCCTGTTAAATGTTTCCTCCCTCAGGTCTTGAAAAGGTGAGGGCTTTTGGAGAATGGAGGTTCTCAATATCATCTGTGAGCTGTACCAGATACCATGGCTTCCGTCAATCACTTGTGAGTTTGTCTTGCTTGCTGCAAACCATAATAGATGATTATTCTGTCTGCTTCAGAGAAACTGTCTCAACGGGCCTTTCTGTTCCTAAGCGTATGTCATCTTCCCGAGATAATTAGATGGTACATATCCTTTCTGACCTTTTGCTTCTGCTAGCCACCATTCTTTGTTGCCACTCAGGTCAGAAAACTGAAGTATCCTAACCTTCTGGTACTCCTGAAGACTGAGTTCCTGATCATTTCTTGCTTGAAATGCATAAACAGCATAGAAGGTCTGAAAAAAAGAAAGGCACAAAACCCAAAATCTGAATTCAGAAACGTAGCCACATCTTACTCTGTCATTGTGTATTAGTATGAATTCTGAACAGAGAAAAGGTGTAATAATAACATATATGAACCAGTACTCAGCTATATGGTCTACAGTTGCTAGACAAACTCAATGAACAGGGCCAAAATAAAAAGTAAAATTGAAGGATCTGCAGAATTCTGCATGGGGAGGAACAAACCAAGCTCCGAGACCTCATCATCTTACCACACTAGTAGGTTTTTCAGCCCACACCAGCTGCCTGTTTCTGTCACACCAAGGAGCCTTGGAGTGGATGGAGAATTTTCCAGCAACATTTCCTCAGGGAGACTCACCTTTCCTAAAGCTCCTATACTCAAATGTGGCACACGAGTCACTTCTGTGCCTTGCTGATCAGCATGGCCACAGCTTTCTTGTCAACGGTAAGCAGAAAAATCCCGCAAACTGAGCTATTTTGGAGGTTCCTCCTCCATAGGAGAACCTTGAGGCATTGTATGGGGTGGGGTAAGGCAACAGTGTGTTTTCTGTGAGACAGGACTGCGATTCACAGTTTAACTGATTATCTTTTCCTATCTCATAGTGATTTAAGAAAGGAAAAGAACACAGGATAACAAATTCCCATGTCATATTGACAGATTAGTGCAAGTCTTTTTCCAGTGTAAAAGGAAACCATTTATAATTCTAGATTTTAAACAGGAAAAACAAGAACATAGGCACAGTGTGTACCATACTTACATGCTGATCATCCATATCCTGAAAAGCATTGGTCTCTGTGCCATTAATTGTGGGATTTTCACAGAAGTGAAGAGATGAGCTGCTGTCACTCTTCTTGTGCCCCGGACTTCTTGTGCTGCTGTCAGTGGAGGGCCGTGAAGAAACAAAGAGGCTGATATTATCAAAATCATCATCACCGAAGCTGTTTTCTGCCACGTCCCTCTGTGATTTAGCTGGATTGTAAGGCCTCAGGAAGGAGGAATACACATATCCTTTAAGGACTAGACACCAGAATAAAAAGAAAGAAAATAAACAGCAAAATACTGCTAAAACCATTTCATTTTATGCAGCTGACGGTATGACATAGGCAAACAGATGGGGCCAGAATGAAAAGAAATCAATATCCCAAAGGGAAGCTGTTATTGGGATGTTTGTGCAGAGAACTTACTTCCTGTATCAACAAGCCATCTGCTCGTACTTCCGAAGGGGTCCTTTTGCTCCACAACAGCCACCAGTTCTCCTTCATGTAAATCAACATCAAATTCCTGCGTGGCATTGCACTTGCGCTTAGCTTGGTATAGCAATTCTGCACTGTACGTAGACAACAGCTTGGACCTGTGGCCTTCTGTTTGACGTGGGGTTTCAAGCTGAAAAGCAAGAGAATTATTCACTGGGAATAATGCTGAGACCATTTCTAGAGGAACATGGATGCATAAAACCCAGTGTATGCTGCATGTGGCAACTGATGCTAAAAGGAATACTACAGCTTCCTCAGCTTCTCCTGTAAACCTGCACTTGAGTTTTTATTTTACTGTAAACTCCTGAAAGTTTACTACTTTAGACTCCTGAAAGCTCTGGAAATGTCTGAAAAGACTGGGAACCGGGGGACACAGAATTCCTGGTGGATTTTCTGAATCTTCTGCTGTGGGGGTGTATGTGTGTGTATATGTGTGTAAACACCAGTACGCATAACCACAGAGGAGGATGAGAAACAAAGTGTTCTGAATCAGAAGACTAAGACACACTGTAAGAGTATTTAACAAAAGAAGTAATCAAATTTTGCATATACAACCTTAGATTTAACATATGCTTAAAAACCTAAGGGTAATCAGAGATAATTTCAAGTAGATTTTCATGATAATAACATGAAAACAGACTGAAAAATCAGAAGTTACTGGTCAACAGAACAGCTTAATTCCAACAATCTGATTCAGAGTCCCAGTGAAGAGAACAAGCCCAAACCTCTAGGCAGCATAAAAATAGATGTTTCAAAAGTGATCAAAAGGGAACGCTTCATATGCAACTTGAATGTATGGTACTCACTGGAGAAGGGATTGGTTTCTTTTTTTCCAAGCTCAATTTTCTCTCAATAAAGGTTGCACTGCTGTTTTCCTTTACAAAATTCAGTTTGTGAACCTCCTCCATCAACTCATTCTGCACTTCACAGATGCTTGAGGAAGACAGCTGCAAACACAAAGGTGGGTTAGATCTCATGAACAACACCATGAGAGAGCAGATTTGGTTTGAGAGAGCAGATTTGGTTTAATGGGCTGAACCTAGGAGTCAGGAAGTCTGACAAGTTACTGCTATTTTCTGCAGAGCCCACAGAGTGCTAGGTGTGAGATGGAAAGAAAAGAAAGGTCCTTGCCTAAAGAAAGTTTCTAATAGTTGCTATTAGATTGAGAAGACATACTAATTTAAGCTGAATCATTAAAAAATATTCGAAACAGTGATGAAATTGAACAGCCTTGCTCTTACGCTACTGAGCCACCTGCTTTCAGATGCAGATGTGCATCTCAGCAGCTATCAGAGTGACCAATGTGCTGTAAGGCTTGGAGTAGTTTACCCTACAGCTGTGTGTGCAACTGGGTGCTGCCACCAGGTTCAAAATCGTTGGGTAAGCTGAAGCTCTGTCTGTGGCACTGGATAAATGCTTTTGGTCTATGCCTAACTCCAAATGTATGTGCTGATGTAAACACAAAAAATAAATAGAAGGTGATTTTTTGGGCATAGCCTCACAGAAAACAGTGCTTGATACAACAGCTTTCAAAACTCAGAATGGTCAAATTACAGGGATGTAATTCCTTCATCTGGGAAAAGTCTTTATTTTCCCATTAAGCAGTGCAGCTCTACGTTTTGATGCTGACCATCTCGTCTTAATTTTTCAGCTGCCCCTGACTATAAAGTGCTCCGTCCAAGCCTTAATGGAAAGAAATACTCCAGAATTGCCTCACTACAATGTGTTTCCTATCCCGAGTCTTGCTCCAGTTCAGGTGAGTGGATTTGGATGTGTGGAAGGAATTGTTCTAGCTGTGTTTCTTGGGGAGTTCAAGTCCTTTAGGGCAAAGGTACAAAAGAACTGAAATACTGTAGGATTTTCACACAAATTAAGAATAATTTCTCAACTTCAATCTTCAGGTAATGATCATAGTGCCCAGAAAGAGTAGAGTGGGCTGGAGGAACTGATGTCCTCTGTGTAGTGCAGACAGGCATCTTTGGTACTTTTAGCTACATAAGTGAAATTATTTGAACTTTCTAAAAATGCCAATGCACACAAAGCTATTCCTTACTGCCTAGAGATGTCTGCATGGGCTTCTGCAGCATATCTGGGTTTTAAAGCAACTTGCTTTTCAGAGAAATTATTTAATTATATCTCCTAAATCTGCTTCTCTTTTGTGGTCATCTGTGACTCTGCAGGTCTAGCAACAACAGGAGTGTTCGTGTACTTTCTTAGAATTTCTCTTCCTGTGTTTTCTGGGCTACTCAGTCTAGATGCTAAGAAACAAAGAGTAAAATACTAGCAGCTGCCTCCTTTTTGCTTTACTGTGATGTTCTTGCCATTACTATCACTGTAGCAGCTGGAACGGCTGCATTAGGATCATTCTCAATGAAAAGTCCAGGCCTGACAAAGCTTAAGCTCAGAACTTAACCCTTGTTGAGCTTGCAAGAAAAAAAAAAAAAAAAACCAAGCCAAACCTGACTGTGCTTAGCAGAAGCAAACAAAATCAGTGTAGCTTGTAGGTATGTGTCCTGCATAACTCTAGGCAAATCATACAGAAAGAAAAAAGACAAACAATGGCAGAGCTACACCTGTTTCTAATGTGCTTACCGGAACAGGCACCACCACAGCAGAATTCGATTGAAGTGCTGCAGACATAATATTCCTGAGAAGGGTGATGAAGCAATGCAGGCAGTTCAACACAATCTTTTTGGCTGCCCTGTTGAATACCTGAAGTTCTTCCACTAACTGTGCATTTAGAGCCTCATAGTCTTTCTTTGCTAAGTCCAGCTCTTCTCCTGTCGACCTCTGAAGGTAGCTATTGTAGTCCAACAACTTGTCATAGCGCTTCTGGATGAGCTTCTGTGGGCCTGAAAACAAGGCTTGTAGTGCTGAGAGAGGGGTCAAAACAAGCTTGTCCAGCTGAGCCATCTGGAAAGGTATAAAAAAGATCTACTTATTAATCTATTCATATAGCTCTACAGACCCAGCAACAGGTTAAGCCTGATGGCAGCCTGTCAAGCAATCTGTTAATTACTCTTCACACAGCATTGCTGTCAGAGGCAGCTTCAAGCAGGGTCTTGACTCTAACTCGTGCTATGAGCTAGAATCTCCTCCATAACATTGCAAAGGAGAGGGGGCAGTTTTGCAGCTTAATGTGTCTGGTAACGGTGACGGTCCCTTGGAGCACGCAGCCTGCGGTACTGCCCTTAGTGTGTTACCACCGAGGGAAAACTGGGCAAGGATCGGTGGAGTGGTGCAATAAAACTGGGATTTCCACAATTGGAAGGCTTATGCCAATACACAGTGTAGAGGCAATGAGATCTTGTTAAACGGCAGTCTTGCAGTCGTGAATGCTACCAAAGCTATCAAAGCGCTTCCCCCCCTTCCCCCCAGAAACAGCTGTAACTCAATTCCTGTTTAAGCAAACACAAACAATCACTTGATTTGTTTAAATTATGTTATGCTTGTTGGTTCTATCTCTAGTAATCAACAAAATTAGACACCTGGTAAAAAACCAAAGTCTTTCTCAGACTTTTCCATTAGTATCTAATTGTCTCAAGGGATTAATATTGCATGAAATAAAATTTATTTTTGTAAGTCACTTGTTCAAATACAGCACAGGCTTGTAGTGAGCAAAATTCATCAGCATGTTAAAGCTCTTGGACATTCTATGTGAATTGAGTTGTTGAGTTGAATGTGAGAATAAAAGAGCAGCTGTCCCTCTACCCTCCATAATACACCATAGTTGAGGACAGATCCATTTTAGCACCAGAATTGCTCTCCCAAGGCTGAGATGACGTACACTGGTTAGATAGTTCCTGAAAAAAAACCAGGCTGTGTTTAGCAAGCCGATTTCTAATTCATTAAGAAAACAATTCTTCCAAACTGTTGGACCTGATTTCTGGAAGAGAAGAGGCTATTGTAGATTTCTGCCCTAAAATTATTCATAAAATAATGAATTAAAGGAGGTATTCATTATTGACAAATGCACAAAGGAAAAAAAAAATTAACCTGAGCCCATAGCTGAGATCTCCATTGATAATACCCTTCCAGGAAAATATCTGAAGAACACTATGGGTTGTTCAGTGAGAACACCTACTCATCATGCAATGTCAGGACAAAAGGTTTTTTTTTAAAAAGTCTTATACTTAGGACAGAGAACCCTTGTAATCTTATAAATTCATCAAGACACAGAAATATGTAGAATTTTAACATGGTTAATAACTATGTCCACAATTAAAACAAAAAAGAGGGATTTGGGGTTTTTTTAGTTACAGAGACCTTCAGAATAGCTGAGTCATGAGCCAATAAGAGTTACAAATTTTTTTTCTGAAAAAAAGGTTTTCTGTTTCATCTGTTGTGGAATTGCTTCTGTTTTTCTTTGATGTTTCTGAATATGGGAGCATCTTCCATACTGGACACATTCAGGACTGCAATGACAGAGGGGTACTCTTCTGCACTTTATGCACTCATTCATTGTAAAGACATTGAAAATATCTTTCTGATTATTGAGATTAATTTTTGAGATTCTTTTCAAAAGTGGGAACTTCAAAGGAAAGGAAATACAACATCTTACTTCCCTGTCATTATCTGGGAGGATATGGTCTGCCAAAGATCCTTCTGTTTCTTGCCAGACTCTGTTTTCAGTGTTTTGGAAAGGACTAAATGGCTATATTTTTATCTGCATGAACCTAGGAAAGTATAAGACAACCTCTACCTCTGAATTTTTCCAGCTTCAGCATAGAATCACAGAATAGTTTGAGTTGGAAGGGACCTTTAAAGGTCATCCAGTCCAATCCCCCTGAAAGGAGCAGGGAAATCTCCAACCAGATCAGGTTGCTTAGAGCCTCATCCAACCTGGCCTTGAACGTTTCCAGGGATGGGGCGTCCACCACCTCTGTGAGCAACCTGTTCCAGCGCTTCACCACTGTCATTGTAAAAACTGTCTTCTTTATATCCAGTCTGAATCTACCTCCTTCTAGTTTAACGCCATTACCCCTTGTCCTATCTTTACATACCCTTGCCAAAAGTCTCTCCCTATCTTTCTTATAAGCCCCCTTTAGGTACTGGCAGACCACTATCAGGTCTCCCCAGAGCCTCCTCTTCTCCAGGCTGAACAGCCCCAACTCTCTCAGCCTGTCCTCACAGGAGAGGTGCTCCAGCCCTCTGATCATCTTTGTGGCCCCCCTCTGGACTTGCTCCAACTGGTCCATGTCCTTCTTATGTTGGGGACTCCAGAGCTGGATGCAGTACTCCAGGTGGAGTCCCACAAAAGTGGAGTAGTGGGGCAGAATCACCTCCCTCGACCTGCTGGCCAGGCTTCTTTTGATGCAACCCAGGATGTGATTGGCTTTCTGGGCTGCCACCACACATTGCCAGCTTATGTCCAGCTTTTCATCCACCAGTACCCTATCAAGTCCCTCTCGGTAGGGCTGCTCTCAATCCCTTCATCCCCCAGCCTGTACTGATACCGGGGGTTGCCCTGGCCCCAGCTGTTTGAAGAAGCAGTCTGTTGTGGTTTATCCTGAATCACCACACAGTTTCTCGCTCACCCTCCCCTGCTGCAGCAGCATGGGGAAGAGTACTGGGAAGAAAAGAAAAAATGTGGGTTGAGATGAAGACAGTTTACTAGGATAGTAAAGGAAAATCACAATAATAACAAAATATAAGGATACTAAAATATATAAAATGAACAGTGTATGATTTCTCACCACCTGATGTCCGAATGACTGATACAGCCCGTCCTGAGCAGCGATCACGGAAACGAAAACGAGCAGCAAGTAAAGGAGCGAGAAGGAGAGAGAGATTGATGCCCTCCTCAGCCAACCCCTATTTATATACTGAGTGTGACATTTATGGCATGGAACATTCTCTTTGGCCAGTTTGGGTCAATTATTCTGGCTGCATCCCTCCCAGCTTCCTGCACCTGCACATCAGCAAAACCTGGAAAGCCGGACCAGCGTCTTAGGTCTCTTTAGCAACAACGCATCTCATCAATGTGTTTATCAACATTCTTCACAAATGAAATCCAAAACAGACCGGCTACTGAGAGGAAAATTAACTTCATCCCTGCAAAACTAGGGCACAGCCTGCCGCGTTTTGAAGAGACATTTTAGTCTGTCTGAGTAGGGCCTGGCATTAGAGTTCATTTGGACCCTGAAAGCAAGACAGTAGTTGAAAAACAATTACTTTTTTTTTAAAATTGCTTTTTAATTCCTATGGGCTGTATTCAAATTTTTCATCGTTTCTGTGTATGAAGCATAGTAACTTACTTGAAAAGGTAATGAAACCGAGATTTTCACAGACCTATGATTCTAGGAGCTAATAGTTCATGAGCAGAACAAAGATCATAGAAGTCACTCTGAAACTGCAAGTGTTGATAACAAAAGTGGCAAGACAAAAATCTGCTGCTCTTGTCTGAAGCTCAGGAATTTAGCTTGAGAAGTTTTCTTTAGCTCTTCTAGGGAAAACATAGTGCACTTACACTGAATTTTATCTTATTTCTCACAGAAATTCAAGCAAAAAACCCACTTGTCTTTCTCAATGGATTCCTAAGGTTTGTTTCTCTTTTCTGTCCTAGTCTTCCTCACATGCAGCTGTTTTCTCACACATACAGATAGCTATGTAACACTGGACATCGCATAAACTTACAAGGTCTTCACAGAGAGTTGCAGTGTTCTTCCGTTTTTTCAAACAGTCGTTGACTTCATTGTCTTTGTCTTGCAATATTTCCTGAAGCCCAATTATATTCTGTGCAGCCAGATGTATAGAATCCTAAATGAGAAGATGGTAGGAAGAGGAAATTGTGTTACGATCTGTTTTAATGTACTGCATTCACTCATACATATACTGCAATAATACCGATGGAATGAGAAATATTTTCCATCTCTGACACCTGTGCAGTTTCCAGCCATTGTGGGATTGTTTACTGTGATAATATTTTCCCCTGTTTTGTCTGTTTTCAATGTAAACTGTTTAACAACCAAGTTGTTAATGTTCAACTGAAAAAAATCATGCCCGAACCTAATGGATGTCCCACTGGAAGTTAGTTACTCCTCAGCAAGAAGCCAGCTCAAGACTCTCAAAGGCCTCTTTTGGAGGACTAAGTAGGACTACAGCGCTGTATTTCACTTACTCTGAATTTTAATCTTAATGAAGTGTGCATCTGTTTGGATAAGGAGCTGTCAACACCCTTTTCTGCTGAGCTCACTGGCCTTCCCCTGAACCAAAGGAAGTTTTTGGCATTTTAATTCATGCATCTGCAACTCAGTTCTAACTTGGTTCTTCTATTTTTAATGAGAAGCAGTTTGTGCTCCCCTGCAGCAGATGTGCATGACCCACATGATGGCTTCACCCGGTGACTGAAAGTACCAACCGTGCCACCAGACAGCACCTTCTTTTCTGCACTGAATTCATGGGCTTCCATAGATCCTGCTTGTGTAAGGCAAAAAAATGCACTAGTGTGGGCTTCAAAACTTCTTTGCCATAGGCTCAGTAACACAGCAGCAGCACAGCTCATTTATTTAATGTTGTAATGTAGACAGGCCCATTTATTAATAATTTGGTGTTGATTGACCAGCAGCAGAAATGTGTGTTAAACTGGTTATGGACATGGTTTCCGGCCACAGATGTCAAAAAGGCCTGTACCCACCTGTAGATGTTGCGAGGAGAGTGAAATGTTCTTCACGCACAATTTCACAGTCTTTTCTAAACTTCGAAACAACTTTTCTTCCTTATTAAAAGTTTGATCTTTCACCTAAAATAGATGTTTGCACTGTTATTTTGGCAGCCCAAAAGAGCCTGGCTAATGAAAAAAACGTCCAGAACACTGCTGGAAAAATCACAAACCTTCCCTGAACTCCTCCTTTTGAAAACAGAACAGATTGGCTCCTAATTCTCCCAAGCTCCAGTTTTAATCCAAGAAAAGTCAAAGGCACAGGGTAACATGACAGAGAATTTAATTTTTAATCCTTGTGGAAGCAGGAAGCTGCTTTATTACAAGCACACCTACATGTGCCAATAAAACTGTTCATCTTCTGTGTATTGTTTCTCCATTTGAGGAAAAAATGGTGAAAATTGTAAGATATTGTTACGTCCTGGTATTACTTCTCTGGGTGTTCATTTGTGGGTGATGGGGAGATTTCGCCCAGGCAGGCTGTAGGTGGAGCTGTTACCCCTAGAGCAACGCCAGCTCCTCAGAAACCTCAGCAGCTGGCAATTGGCTTCTACTCCTTCTTTGTGCTAGCTGAAAAAAAAACCTGAAAATACATTTATTTCTGCCTACCTTTTACTTGAGGAATTTGAGAAATCTCAATTCTCATTTTCAGTGGTCTTGCTGTAAGGGTCACAGTGATGTGAATTGGGAACTTCCTTAGTCTAATTAAGCAGGAGAGAGGGCTCAATCTTTAACAGATGTACCCAATTCTAAAATGATTCTCAAATCTTTTAAGCTTAATTGAAAAAGCAAAACCAAAAAAAAAAACCCACCATAAAACAAAAACTTCGAAAGAAGAAAAAAAGAAAAATCACATCTCCTCTTACTCAAATTAAATTCCCTGATTTTTGCTGATTTTATAGCCTTGCTGGTGTCCCACTCCGAATACAAAAATTTCCACTGTACAAGTAAAAGAACAGAAAAAAATAAATGTGGGTAGTTTGCATCAGAGAAAGGGGGAAACCACTGATAAAAAAACAAACCAGAAAAAACCAGCACATATCTTATAAAGTCACATCTAGAAAGGCACATGACCTTGTATAATCAGCCATCTCATGCAGTGAGGTTCACTGGATATAATTTTCAAGGTCAGCTGTAATTGATTTTCGTTGAGATTTATATTTAAGCTTTCCTGAAAATGTTTATCCTCCTAGGTTTTGAATCACAACCTGGAAATTACAAAGGAGCGTTTTGGTTTTGGCCACCCAACACCCACTGGACTTATCACAGGGTTCTTTGCATCTGGTAGTTTTGATGGCTCCAGGTCCTAACACAAGTCGAGGCAAACCCCACAGCCTTTTCTAATCAGAAGTGATTCTACTCATCTTCCTTGGTAGGTTCAGAACTTGAATGTTACAGTGCAGGAGCAAGACTGACTGAACATATTTTCAACACCACAAAAACTATTGCCAGTCTACCCGCAAAGAGCTGATCTCAGACTGAGTTTCACGAAACTACCAGTCAATTCCTCTCTGCTGAAGATCAGAAGTTTGAGAAACTCTTAGATAAAAAAAGGAAAAGGTGGAAAACACATTATGTTATTTTCTATTTCAATCATGAAAATCACTCCTGTGACAGTCAGAAAATGACTTTATAAATGATGCAGAAAAAAAAAAAAAGCAGAAAAAAAGCAACACCAGAAACTCCAACATGTTTTTTTAAAATGCCCAGTGCAAAAGCAGAACTGAAGCTGCAAATGCAAATCTGCAGTTGGATAAGCAAGTACCTGAGGCTCTCCCCCCGTCAGTATTTTCAGATGGCTGGTGACCCTCTTGGATTTCTTGCTAATTGAGTGGATATTCAGTCGGGAAAACTTTTCTTTAAGGGTTTCGTCATCATCATTCCTCTTATACTTCAGCACTGCAGACAGAGAATTTCATGACACTAATAATCTGTATTCACAGGACTTTTCATAGGGACTGGGACACAAATATTAAATCATTTCAGAAAGACAGTTTGATGTCACTTGCTGCTTGAAATTGTGAAAACCCTATTATCAACACCAGCCTTGGGAAGAGTGAAGTTAGGGCTTCAATGTGGCAAGTCTAGAAAAAACATTGCTATCACTGCATCTTAATTATTATCAGTGTTCGCAACTGCATTACAGACAATGAACACAGATATAACATTAATTCTTTCACCATTTTCATATTTCTGGAGTTACCAGTCAGATTACATAGCTGGCTGAGGACAAGTGACATAAGGCATCTGTTACCTTCTTGAAACTGCGCTTATTACACAACTTGGGTAGCACCAGACAAAACTGATGTATTGATATGAGTGGAGTGGAAACCTCTCTTGTAATTGCCAGCCCAAACCTGCAAAGACAGAATAATTTACAATGCCTTTTCCTTACCTAAATCTTTCCTCCTTTTAAGTTCATTGATGTTCACATTAATGTTTTTCATAGCAAAAAGGGCATCTTGTAGCGCTTTGTGGTCAGGGTGAGAAGCAGGTGTTGAATTCAAGAGTTCACAGAGTAACAAGGGATATTTCATCACCCGTTGCACTGGTTTGATCATCAGGGATCCCATGTCCATTAGATTTGGCTTTCCTCTATAAATTATTTTAAAAAAAAAGAAGTCACATAAGGAGAAAATCCTTGAAGACAAAAACTTATTATTTCTGTCTAGTCATTGAAACTGCTGCCTTTTATATCTTTCAGCTGAGCTTTCAACTACAGAAAATATCAAAACCAGAGCAGTGCTTTGCACTGAGTCATAGAAGTGCAATTACTACTTAAATCAAAAAATAAGATACAACTGTCAGAGAACATGGGCTGTTGTGAACAAAATCCTCCTCTCGCCCCCTCAATGAGAAATACACACCAGGTCTGAGTTTTCTGTATTTTCAGCAATCTGCCAAACTATTGCTTAAACATTACCTCTGAATCTGTCCCACTCAGTCTGAGGGTGCACGTGATACAACTTACACACCACAACACCCAGGAAGGAAGATGTAGGTGGAAGAACAAATAATAGGATGTTTGAGAAACGCATGTGAGCAGGGCCATCCTGCTCTGGCCCCTCAGGATTAAAATTGCAACATCTCCCTGCTGCAAGTAACTGGGATGCCTGTTCACGGCTGCATCCCTTCTCACAACACCTCTCAACTTGCCACAGCGACTCTTAAGCTTTACTGTCTTTTATCTGTGATTTTAGTTTCTAATGATGCTTGAGCTTCCAAAGGGTACCAGACCTGGCCTGGGGGAATGCTGAACATACAGGATGTTCACCCAGGCTTGATCCAACCTGCTGGAGGTCACCTTAGAGAAAGGCACAGCAGGCAGCTGCCTAGGGTGGCAGAAAGATGACGGCAGGAAAGTCACAGCTGCCGGTGTGGGCACAGGGATGCTCTGCAACACTACACTCGGTCCCCGCTGGCTCGACAGGAGCAGCAGAGCAGCTTCCCCAGGCACCCTACTTCTTGAGGGGCTCAGGCCATCCAGGCCACCCCAGCTCTCTGGCCCCCACGCAAGGAGTTACCAGCCAGGTGAATTCATGTGCCAACCCCACTCCAGACAAAAACTTTTGCTAACACTCTCTAGGCTTGAAGGCGAGAGGCCATACAGCTTGCAGGCTGTCACAACAGCCTAGGAGAAAACAGAAGGGTAGGACCAAGCCACACATGCCTTCATTTCCCTCCACGTGACTGGTAGAAACATGGGATCTCCCATTATGGAGGCTCTAGCAGCAGGACAAATGTGCCCATGATCTCTCCCGGTCACAGCACGCTCCCGAGCAAACCAGGCAATGCTTGAGCACCAGTGTTGACATGAAGTTCCTGAGACTCACAGACCTGCCCTTTGAAACTAAGCTGAGCTGTTGGTAACGGTGTGGAGGGCAGTAAAGCGGAGGAAGCTTTCCATTCACATGCCTGAAAAGGCCGCTTTGGAGGGGAAAAGATTGTTTGACGTTAACTGTGAAAGAGTTACTGCTAGGCAAAGAAGGATTTCTGCATATGGAAAGATGGAATACCACAATGTAGAAGGAAAGTACAAAAAACAAGGAACAGCCACTTGGTTTTGCAGCCTGACATCTATTGTTTTGCGCAGCAGAAAGAGTAAAGGAGAAAAAAAAAGCTTTCATTCCCACTTCTGTATGTATAAAAAGTACAACAGCCAATCCTTACTGCTGACTAATTAACTAACAATTTGAATGCCTTTGAGAAGAGACATCTGCATATTTAAACCATCTCTCTCGTACAGGCATTATCTGTAAAAAAGTTCTGCATGGAAAAAAAATAACAGTAGATGCCTTTTAAGGCTTCTTGATGTCCCCAAACCTTCTCATCATTTCAATCCCCTTCATTTCCCCTGTATCCTGTATTAAATATAGAGAGCTATTTTCCGTTCTTTCAGCTTCTGGCAGCAATAATGAAAAAAAAAAAAATCTTAAATTGTTAGTGTTTTCTCTGAAAAGCCCCATGAATGCAAATCTACAAAAGCTGTCTCATGAATGGAAAAATCTTCAAGTGTCTTCTCTTTATAGAGTTGCACTTTGGACAGCTGCCCAAGTGATAAACAGCCCTCTGTTCGCATATCTGCATGACACAGTCTTGCAATATGGTTCAAGAGATAGTAGGTTTGTTATAAGAGAATGACTCCCCGGGGCACTAAATGCCACAAAGTTCAACTCATCTAATTCTCCCCAGCAAGATTACCCGACGATAGCCACTTTCCCTGGACCAGTCCCGTTTACAATGCATCACATTAGGGCACACCAGGCCGCCGAGCAGGACGTGGCCTTGCCACACGACCGAAAGAGGGGAGTAACGGCTTGTGACATTGATTGTGCAGAAAATTAAGTTGATAATTCATTTGTGATGCTACATCAGCGTTCCCCCCGCTCAAGCTTATTGCGAATTTAGCAAGTATTCTAGGTCATACGTAGCCGAACTAATCTCATCGCAAATTATTTCTGTAGCTCTGCAGTAAATGAGGCTGGGTTAACTGCAGTAAGCTTCACAGCGTAGCCTTCCTCCCTCCTATCAACAAAACAAAGTCACAAATGCAAAGATTCCCACTTGTTTAAAAAACATGTGGTAGTGAGCTATGCCAAGACAGGTGATTCAGGATTTCGTTTCATTTGCTCATTACCCAGGAACTAGGTCCAGTGGCAAACGCAACAGCCAGGATGGTGCAGCAGGGCCAAGGCCGGTCTCATATTCAGCTTGGCAATTTGAAACGGTGTGCGTGCATCCTAGGCTGCAGCATGACTTAAAGCCTTGGGCTTAGTGGTTGACTGTGCGCGAGTACGTTTTAGCATGAGCCACGTAGGGCAAACAGTTCACTGTGCGACAGTAAGACTCTCATGCAAACCCAGGGAATTCACTGAGGCTGCACAGCTGTTAAGCCAAGCAGAATTTAACCTATCAAGCTGCTAGCAAAGGGCAGCACAGTCTGGTATTTATGTAATTGTTTTCTAGATCATGCTTGAATGAAAAGCAATCTGGGAGCAGCAACATCACAGACTGTTTGGGGTGAGTTGCACTGTATTTTCCAGTTCAACGTTAACCAGATTTTTGGGCACGGTCCTGCCCAAGGGCTGCTGAGACTCTGCAACCTCTAAGCTGAGTTGCAAGTGGTGGCATTTTTTCTGAGTGCCCTGCCAGTCAGTGGGGAAGGCAAATGCCACCACACTGGGCAAGGTAGTCAGGCTCAGGGAGGGTCCCGCAGCTAAACCTGGCTCCTTGCACACTGTGCAGCTTTACAAGAGCCAGTTTAAACTTAGAAAGTGAGTTGTATCTTACACTCCACTGGAAACTCTTTGAAGAAGAGAACTAGGCATTAATTTCTGATAGGGTTACGCAAGGCAGAGCAGCCAGTCTTGTGCTATTTCTATAGGCGTTGCTGTCTCACAGGATCTTACTGTGACTCTGACTAGTTTGTTCCTCTTGGAGCCCTGCTCCTTGGGAGACAGGACTATACAAGAATGTCCCTTCTCAAAATGAAATGCAGAAAAACTATTTCCTGTCATAGACTAAAGTATGAAAACCCTAGCTGTGGAATTTCAACATGCAAATCTTCAAAGTCTATTTTACACTGATCTTACTTATGATGTGCGATTGACTGATGGATTAATAAATTCTTTGACTTTACAGATGTTCCCCTCCTACCAATATAGAGCACACTTTCTCCTCTCTTAACATTTCTGTCTGGGGTTGTAATCATTTTCTTTAGTTCAACTAAGCCCTCTTCTGACCTCTCTCTGCAGGTAGCTTCAGGAGATGCTGCATTTCAATGATCCCAACCTGCTGGATGTCCAGAAACTGCAGCTGTGATAAAACCTCCTTTATAGCTTTTCAAAGAAGTCATGTTTGGCACAGAAGTCCCTTAACCACAAGTTATCGGTGGCAGGGTGAGTATTCCAGCAAAGTGTTCCAATGAGCTTGTTCTTTTCTGATGTTCTTCCAGCCACAGTCAGAGGGAAGATCCTAAGGTGGACTTCTCATGTAGGGCTACCAAAGGGGTGATCACCTTAGAAATAGCTTTACCTGTGAACCTATAGTGTATTGTAGCAGATCCACAGAAGCCTACGCAAAATTATTTCAAAGTGACTGGATTTTGAAGACTGACACTTGCTGACAAGCACTCTTGCAGACCTTAGAACTCTCTAAGCACACTTGTAAGACAGCGAGGTGATAATAAAAGGCTCCAAATGAATTGGCAACCAAATTAAGTAGCTTCATAAACCACAAATTTTGAAAGTTACTGCAAAGCTAGTGCAGTGGTAATCAGAAAACTAGACAGGCTTAGGGAAATTAAAACTGAGAGTCTTTATCACATATATCCTGGAAAAATCTATGGGTTATACTGACACAAAAGGCTTGTCTTAAAATTCCACATGTACAGTTTTAAGCATACTAAAGATAAATTAAAGATATTTTAAAGATTATTTTACATGTAAGAAAGGCATAATACTTACTCTTCCTCATATATCTTTCTGCAAAAGAGAAGAAAACAAAACATATATTAGATTCCTCCTAAAAGGTTTTATACAGATCAGGGGCCAGATTCTCAGATACACTTCGGTGACACAGAGCAGCCGTAACTGGCCAGCTAACTTAAGTTTATGGCTGCTATGTGTCAGCAGAAGTGCACAAAACAGCCAGAGGGTACTGGTGAATCTGGCTCTATGTCTCTTTGAAAGGACAGCCCCAAATCAGAAAGGATTGTCAGAAACCTGGCTTTGGCTTTAAGACCCAGCCTTGTCCTAACACTGTTAGAGAAGGAAGTTTGGGTCACTGTGCTAACAACAGTAAGTAACATCAAGTTAACACAAAAAGTAAAATGAAATGTCATTCTTACACTTTATACACATTCCTGTCTACTTTCTTTAAATAGAAGTGTATTTCTAAATGAGAAAGAATATATTTCAGCCTTTTAGAATATAGTATCAATGAGACTGTTAATTTTTTTTGCAGGCTGCACATCAACTGAAACCTCTTCAGAGTAGGGTGGTGTTGACACATATTCTGAAAGCAGCAGGGACGTTCAATTCCAGTTTGGAGACATCCAAACATGTGTATAGAATATTTTAATATTTTCCTTATGGTATGAATCCACTCAAATGCAAGGGAACCAAAGTGTCACTCCATTTCTGCGTTAGGCTTTCCTGACATCACATCATCAGCCCCTGCTTTTTGACTGCCTGCACTCCTATCTCCTTGCCCACGGGTGCCTAACTGAGCATCTGGAAGCTGGTGCTTTCATTGCTTCTGCACTGTCAGCACTTTGCGTGCTTATGACGTCCCTCTGCCCCTGCAATAGTTGACCAAGCTACTTCAGGCTTTGAAAGCAGAGCAGGTAGTTGCCAGCACCCTTTCATTTCTAGCAGCTGCATTTCTTTGGCTAAGCTAGCAAACAACATCCCCAGTTTGCATAATCGCTGCTGAAACACAGGACGCTACAGAATTTGTATTTGCACATGTCTCCAAGGCAGGCACCTACATTTTGGGATGGAATTTTTCCTTTTCAGTCAACAGGAGAAATAGGAATCTCAGCATGGCTAATTAAATCAGATTTGTCTGTACAGATGTGCAGAGTACCACTCTCAAATTGCTCCTGATATAGAAGTTGTTTTTCACATGGCAAATATTACTCAGCTGAGGAACAGAAGCCCCTAGTTACATTAGCCTACTTGAATTTTTATTTTTTTTTTTTAAATAGAACAATATTCTTTCCAAGGGAAAAAAAAATATTTAAGAAGTAAACAGTTTTCAAGAATAGTCATCACCAGCCCCTGCATTTATTATGTCTCACAATGGAAAACAGCCTAGAACTTATTTGGTAAAAATGCTGCATAATTTCCTTCCTAGGGCAAGTGTTCTTCAATCAGTAGTAACAGTTTTAGCTGTTACAGCTGTTACAGCTCTGCATTTGAGTTTGCACTTTCAGGTTTTAATATTTGAATTGGCTGCAATCTGTAGGCTCTGGGAAAAAAAAAAAGAACCCACAACATAGTATACATGCACCAGTGCTTTTTTCGCTGGTTCTTGTTTGAGGGCTAATCAGGAAAGAGCAAGACAAAATAAGGCTTCATTGTGAGGAAGACTTTGTCCCTTCCTGCTAGCAAAGGCTACAGTGGCTCAGTACAAAATATCCTTTCTCTTCACAAATTCCAGCTGTGATATTGGAACAGGAGCTTCTCTTGCTGGCTCTGGAATTCAAGTGGCAGCATCCACCCTAACATGTACATGCTCACTATCTTTTATCCTTTTTGCTTCCATGTCCCCTTGCCTCAGCACCAGGGATGAATGAATGACAGTAGCAGCATCTCTTGATTAGCCCGAAAAGAATATCAGCTTTTTCGGGCGATATGTGAGATATGGTGAGATATGTGGCCATTCGTTAGCCTGAAAGCCTGAGTTTATATGAAAATTTTTTTTTTCAACTTTCAGAGTAGCTAAAACCTAAGTACCCTGCACATATACTTTGTTATGTGTTTAATAACTAGACATGTTGCACAAAATAAGCCTTATTTTCAACATAACGTATCTTCAAAGTGAACATTTATCTTTTAACGTTGCTAGTATTTTCTTCCACGACATTTAACCAGACTTCACTTGGACATACTTCCCACCTCCTAAGTCTTAATACATCTCTGCATACTGATCACTAACTGGGATGTGGTTGAAATATCTGTTGCTGATGTACACTGCATTATTTGTGATAGCTTTACACCTCTCCTTTACACACAAGCATGCAGCATGGGCCTTTCCTGGAGCTGGAGATAGACTTCTGATCTGGAAGACTGTGGCAGCAGTCCATGGTCTGCTGACAGTTCAGTGTGATTCTTTTGGGAATGTGAGGGGCATGGGGTTTCTGAGTGGGAAGAGAAGCACTCTCCATGGAGTGGATGAGCTAGTTCTTGCAACTGGCTGCAGGAGGAGGCTGCGCTGGAGGAAAGCACATTTCCTTGAGGGGCTGGCACTGGAGCTGATGGCACAAGGCACCTTCCACTGGTGGAACCTGGCAGCTTGGTCCTACACTGGTTGCTCTCAAATACCCCCATCATAGAATCATAGAATCATAGAATCATAAAATGGTTAGGGTTGGAAGGGACCTTCAAAGGTCATCTAGTCCAACCCCCCTGCAAGGAGCAGGGACATCCCCGACTAGATCAGGTTGCTCAGAGCCTCATCCAACCTGGCCTTGAATGTTTCCAAGGATGGGGCATCCACCACCAATCTGGGCAACCTGTGCCAGTGTTCCACAACTCTCATTGAAAAAATTTTTTTCCTAATATCCAATCTAAATCTACCTCCCTCTATTTTAAAACCATTACCCCTTGTCCTGTCACAACAGGCCCTACTGAACAGCCTCTCCCCATCTTTCCTGTAGGCCCCCTTGAGGTACTGGAAGGCTGCTATCAGGTCTCCCCGGAGCTTCCTCTTCTCCAGGCTGAACAGCCCCAACTCTCTCAGCCTGTCCTCACAGGAGAGGTGCTCCAGCCCTCTGATCATCTTCGTGGCCCTCCTCTGGACCTTCTCCAACTGGTCCATGTCCTTCTTATGTTGGGGACTCCAGAACTGGACGCAGTACTCCTGGTGGGGTCTGACCAGGGCAGAGTAGAGGGGGAGAATCACCTCCCTCGACCTGCTGGCCACGCTTCTCTTGATGCAGCCCAGGATGCGGTTGGCCTTCTGAGCCGCAAGGGCGCATTGCCGGCTCATGTTGAACCTCCCGTCCACCAGCACTCCCAAGTCCTTCTCCTCAGGACTGTTCTCAATCCATTCTCCACCCAGCCTGTATTTGTGCCTGGGACTGCCACGACCCAGGTGCAGGACCTTGCACTTGGCCTGGTTGAACTTCATGAGGTTGGCATGTGCCCACTTCTCCTCCCTCTGATGGCATTCCTCCCTTCCAGCATGTCGATGGCACCACACAGCTTGGTGTCATTGGCGAACTTGCTCAGGCTGCACTCTATCCCACTGTCCATGTCACCGACAAAGATGTTGAACAGGGCTGGGTCCAACATGAGGGGGTCCAGCACTACACAGCTGCTCCAGATCCCTGGGGCCTTGCAACAGTGGCCCAGAAACACCACTGCACGTGAATAGCTCCATTACAGGCTATTCCAATTCAAGCAACAGAATTGCTGAAGATGGGGGCAGCAAGTTTCCTGAGAGCTGGGCAAGGTGTTCCCAATAGCCCACGATATGATGCAGCATTTTTTTTTTTGCCAGTATGGGGCACTGAAGCTAAGGGAAGAGCAACCCTTCTTGTGCTATTTTTGGCCATCTTAGAGAGAAAAAAAATCTAATCATGGCCCCTGGCTTGTCATCTTTTCATGAAAG
>WHYT01015236.1:303516-325040 GCA_009806455.1 Tetrax tetrax | reverse complement strand
CTCAGCCTGTCCTCACAGGAGAGGTGCTCCAGCCCTCTGATCATCTTCGTGGCCCTCCTCTGGACCCTCTCCAACTGGTCCATGTCCTTCTTATGTTGGGGGCTCCAGAACTGGACACAGTACTCCTGGTGGGGTCTGACCAGGGCAGAGTAGAGGGGCAGAATCACCTCCCTCGACCTGCTGGCCACGCTTCTCTTGATGCAGCCCAGGATGCGGTTGGCCTTCTGGGCCGCAAGGGCGCATTGCCCACTCATGTTGAGTTTCTCATCCACCAGCACTTCCAAGTCCTTCTCCTCAGGACTGTTCTCAATCCATTCTCCACCCAGCCTGTATTTGTGCCTGGGACTGCCACGACCCAGGTGCAGGACCTTGCACTTGGCCTGGTTGAACTTCATGAGGTTGGCAAGGGCCCACCTCTCCTCCCTCTGATGGCATTCCTCCCTTCCAGCGTGTCGATGGCACCACACAGCTTGGTGTCATTGGCGAACTTGCTCAGGCTGCACTCTGTCCCACTGTCCATGTCACCGACAAAGATGTTGAACAGGGCTGGGTCCAACATGAGGGGGTCCAGCACTACACAGCTGCTCCAGATCCCCGGGGCCTTGCAACAGTGGCCCAGAAACACCACTGCACGTGAATAGCTCCATTACAGGCTATTCCAATTCAAGCAACAGAATTGCTGAAGATGGGGGCAGCAAGTTTCCTGAGAGCTGGGCAAGGTGTTCCCAATAGCCCACGATATGATGCAGCATTTTTTTTTTGCCAGTATGGGGCACTGAAGCTAAGGGAAGAGCAACCCTTCTTGTGCTATTTTTGGCCATCTTAGAGAGAAAAAAAATCTAATCATGGCCCCTGGCTTGTCATCTTTTCATGAAAGCAGCATAAACCAGAGCTCCCAGCAAGCCTTATAAAACTCCGGATTTACAGGGGACCTTTCATCTACATCCATTTAAAATGTTCCCTGCCAGGCAACTGACTATGGACGGAAATCATCATTTGAAAAGATCTTACTTTAAGGACTGTACACAGTGTCTTAAATGCTGCTTCAGTTCTTCATCCTTTTCATAGGATTCCAGCATGGTGTGTGCATCATCGTGGCGATAGCAGTAGATTTTATATGTGTCTTCTAGTGGGCCTTTAATCTGCAAGAACACTTCCCCTGTTAAGGAGAAAAACAAAGCATGTCAAGCCAGACAACAGCATCTCAGAAGGAGTTTTATTATTCCATCACATTAGCCGTGAGCTAAAAAGGCTGGCTTCCACTTTACTTCCCTTAGAAACGATCTTGCGTGTTTATGTGCATTATTTATTACATGTATTTCTCAGCTGCTCATCTTTGTCATAGCCAGGATCCATTATATCAGTGTTAATGCACAAAAATTCCCTCAGGAAAAGGCATGAAATTTCTACACCTCACACCCCTTCATACACAGCCCCCTAATTCACTGCCCCAGCTGAATGCCACTTCAGTGGAAACCACACAGGAGAGCTTAACTGTTAAGGGGAGACAATTTTTGTGTCATGGGCTGGCAGGAGGGATGAATGTAAGACTGTTAATTTTCCTTTTGACTTTTTTTTTCAACTGAATATGAACTTAAATGTGTTATAGCAGGAATAATTACTCTGTCTCCCATTAGCCATTTCACTTTTATCTGTTTTGCAAAATCCTGAAATGACAATTATTATGGCCTAGAATAGAGATTTTTTCTTCACATGACAGAGGAACAACCTCCACTCCTCCCCTAATTAAATAAAACCACAGTGGATTACAGCCATTTCTATATAGTATCTAGGTTTACATACAACTGAAGGGGGAAAACATTTCCATTTCCAGTCCTCTACACCACTATTTTCCCCCAAAGAATAGTTGGGAATTCTAGAGGCACTAAAGTAGTCCTGTGCCCATTTCCCATTTAATTCTGGTGCCTAATTCTCTCAGCCTTAAACCGCTGTGTTGGTTTCTGTGTATGTAAGAAATTTTATCTGAGTGGAGAAGGCACGCTTCATCTCTTCTCCTGAGATATTCGTTTGGTTCTTACACCCGTAGGTAGCAGTGCCCTGATCAGCATCCTTGGAAATACACACAATAAACAACAGCTGTGGTGAAAACTCCTGTCTCGGGCATTTACTGAAAATTACGTCTATGTTGCAACCAGTCCAATGTTTTATAAACATTCCTGATGAGTTATAGCAATGATTATTACAGTTAAAAGCCGAACACCACATTAATTGGGAACTCTCTATTCATTCACAGAGTGAGCGCCAAGCTGTCAGGCATCTTGCATGTTTCATCCTGACCGGAGTGGGCTGCTTCATAATACATTGCATTGAACTGCTCCGTCTTAAAGTGAAAAATGATTCAGTTACCACAGTAACACAGCTCTGGGTTTTCTCCCCCAGCAGCGAAGGTTAACTGGGCTATCTAATGCATATTGGTTTCAAGGTGCGAATAAGGGAACAACAATGATGGAGCTAAGACCACGTGAGTTCATTTTAGTTACTGTAAGGCCACAGTCAGAAAAGCACAAGCATCCTATAGTTAAATGCTCTTTAGCTGTCCATCTTCTCTGTCTTGTGCTTAATGCTAATGCTGATGGCTACCAACGCACATTGCATCCTGACTTTCCCATGAACTCTCTATACAAGCCTTCATTAGCCAACAACGTAAGGGGAAACCTTAACAAGCTTTCTCTTGAACCTGCTCCCTTGGCGCCCAATTCTCAGAGATGCTGAGCTCTCACAGTTTTCACTAACTTTAAGTGGAGCTCCAAGTGCTTAGCATGGCCCGTGCTATGCTAAGCTCTCAAGTGAGGTTATGTTTTCAATAGCAAAAATGTGAGCTGTAGACTTACAGCTCATTTCAGTATATACTAGAGGCTGGAAATTATCATTCTCTTCTCCAGAATGAAAGAGATGAGCAAGATGTGTTCACTAATGTGTTGTGCCACAATGACAGACACTTTCATTGATGCTCAATGATGAGAAAAATTATGTGCTGATTTCACGGATAGGACCTTTTAAAAGCAGATGGATTTCTTAAGCCTAAAGCCCTACTTGGTTCTGAGCCGTATGGACTGAATCAGATGAGCTTTGGGCATATCACTGTGGGAGCTTGCTTTATGGACCAAAACCACATTGTATTTGGGCACAGCCTTAAAAACACAGTCTTTTGCGCACTCTGACAGATGCAAATCTGTCTGATGCGTCTTCTTAAGTGTGGTGGTCATCAGTATCAAAGGGAAAATCCTATGGGGAAGGCTTGAACAACAGAAACAGTTTCTCCCTGTGGCTTTCAGTGTCTTTCAGTGGTGCTTCCTGTGTGGACAACAGTGGGAGGGGGAGGAAGATGGGGTTTAATAACCAAAGCCAGGGTAAGGTTACTAACTCTTCATATTCCTCCGTGTACAGTATCCAGAACAGAGAGGAGATAAATACAGGAGAGAATTAGAAAGGGTATTTAACCTCTGTAGCATTTAGCATCAGAGGACCAAGCACCACAAAAGGTCTGTCTACATTAGCATTTTAGCTCAGATTAGGAGAGGGCTTTTGAAGCCAATCTCTCAGTAGTTCTCATCTCCCATGCCTTGGCTGTGGTGGAGCACTCATAGACACAAAAGCTGAATCCCTCTGAGGATGGTAATTACCAGAAGACGCACTCTGAGGGCACATCTTATGCTGTCCAACCAAAAAGGGCATCTCTCAATCCACAGGAACAGGCTACAACCAATCTGAAGTAAGACTTCCTAAAATGTGTACTATGGATCCAGGTCCTTAGGAGCAACTGTTTCACGCTACAAGTCTGCTCCTATTGGACATTACTACTTGTCAATGTGAACATAGCATAAAGTGTGGAGAACTTAGACTATAAGACACAATAAGACATGAATACGAGCAACCACATCGTTTTGGTTTCAAACCAGTGAATTAGCACTTCTCCTCAGCCTCACCGTGATTGGGTTGCCTTCCAAACTAAACTATTTCAATTCAAGATGTTTAAATACCACAAACATGCTAGAATATGACAAGCATGTTAAAGATTCTCAGCCTGCTTTTTCTATAGACTGGCTTTAAAAACTTTTACACTGATTATTAAGATTCTGAAAACAAAATTATCACCTTGATGTACTTTTAGAGGATAACAAACATACTAACTTATTGCTTATAATCACAGAATCATAGAATCTTTAAGGTTGGAAGAGACCTCCAAGATCATCAAGTCCAACCGTCAACCTAACACCACCCTGCCTACTAAACCATGTCCTGAAATGTATATTGTAGTGATGTTATAGTGGTTAATGTTATAGTGATGCAATTACTCTCCCTGCTTTTGTCTCAGCCTTTGGAAGAACATCTCACACCTTACTTGCCATCTTTTCCCCTGCCACAAGTTAGCCTTTACTTCTGGATGTGGCAGGGAACTAAAAGGATGATTCTCTTGGCTCTAAGAAAGGCACTTCCTGCTGGAATAGAACATTGCTTATTAAGGGTATGACTCACCAAGATGCACTTTTATTGAAATACTGCCAAACAACACAGTTGCATCAAACTACGTTAAGCTGTTGCCTTGGCAAAGCAGATTGAGACGTGCTAGGACTAATACTTTTCCCAAGCCTCATATGCTTTAGTATCATGTTTCTTTGCCAAATGGCAACCGATATTTTTTTACCTCATTTTTTGTAAGAAGAGGGGTCCTTTCTATACCATCTTACCTGTGGTATGTGGTCAGTTTAGGGAAGAAAGAACCTCTCTGACCTCTGAATCATGGCTGGAAGTTTTTTAAACTAAACTGCCTGACTTTTGCACTGAAGCAAATTAAGAATTCTCTCCTGATCCCTTAAGTTGGATCATCTACTGTCTCTGCACTGAAAAAGCAGCTATGGGAGAGCTGAGGAGTGGTAACTTCTTAAATCTCTTCAGCTGTGCCAGAATGTCAGGTGGATAGTTCACAGCCTTAATATTCATGGCCTGCCCTGCAGAATGTGTGACTGTTGTGGCCAACCTGTTTGCTGAAAATGCCCATGATCCCTACAGACATTCATGATTCCTATGTATTCCATGATTCCTGGAGTGTGTATTACTCCGATAATTTGTAATGCTTTTCTTGAATGGCACAATTACGAGTATGCAATATAAGAGTTGGTGTAAGCATGAGTTAGGTGGGCAATATCAAACTAAACGAAAAGAATATTATTAGTATGTGGCATAACTCAGTGCTGCAGTTTTTACTCATGATAAACTCACTCTTTCCTTCCTTCCTCCCTCCCCCTCAACATTCAGAGGGATGGAAAAAGAGCATCATGATCCTGCAAGTACAGTAGAGCAACTGGACAGGCTTCACATGTCATTTTTCCTGTGTCATTATGGACAGCTTGTAGCATGTTAGCCTCTGGGACAGGTATTAGTTAAGTCTGATGTGGGTAGAGGACAGGAGAGTGTTATATTTATTCTTTCCCGTAGCTTTGTAGAGCTCAAGAGGACAGTAAACATACCGATTATTTGCATGGGTGGTTCCACATCTGTCGTGGCTTCTTCCAACAATGACAGCAGTTTGGTTGATACTTGATGGACCAATTCAATGTTGCTAAACAAGCTGTCCACGTCAAAGCGAGCAATCTAATGGAATACAAATATTAAGCGGCTACTGACGAAGAATAAAGAGGACATTGTGTACTAGAGACCTTCTCTTGCTATGCCCTGAGTGTCCAGCACTCCAGGAAGCACCACTTCTGCAAAACCTCATATAAACATCCTCCTTGTGACTTCAAGGACACATACACACTTTTCAGATTACTATAATATGGCTGAAGCAGTTAACAAAGGGCAATGTTATCAAGTGCTTTTAACCTTATTTTGAACTATTCTTAATCTGAAAGTGTTTACCTAGGAAGGAAACAAATATTATCATCTGAATAAAGAAAAGGTCCTTATCTGCCTTTAAAATGTTTGTTTACTTTCCCACTGAGAAAAAGAATAGCTGACAGTGGGTTTGATTCCCTGATCACCAGTTGCTAACAGAGGCCGCTACATAAACCAAGGCCCCGGCGCTTTGGTGCCAGGTAAAAGACTTCCAGATGCTGGTACCATTTTAAATTAGTTATCCTATAAATCAAAAAATACAATCAAGATCATACAATTTCCACAAAACAAACACATTTACAATTCTGGGTACTAATATAATCTAAAGAGCTTCCTACAGAGGTTGGGTGCCCAACATTGACTTCAGTGAACTGCACCAATTTACACCAACAGAAAATTTGGTTCCATGTCGCTATTCATTTTAGAGCAAGTAAGACATTTCCAGGACACATACTTTTCATATAGTACTTATTTATTGCCTTGCACAGCCAGGCAATAGTTAATATCCAGGGGCAATTGGAGATAGCCAGTGGTAATATCCTAACACTGAGAACAAAGGCAAGACCGATTTTGACACCCATATTGATACCCTCTGAACCTACCTCTCCATTAGGAACAGAATTGCTGACTTACATAGCAGCTTACCAGATGCCAGGAGGATCAAATTGCATGCTATTGTAACAGAATCAGAAATATACTTTTAGTACTAATGCAGTTAATTTATTTATAAGTATTACAGAGGCTAAAACATGTTTTATCCATTTGGAAATACAAAACAGATTCATTGCTAGGTCAATTTTCTAAATGCTATCCTTCTCTAAACACATTACAAACTTTCAATACGGTCGTTTATCCAAGAACTAGCCTTAAAACCATATAACGTTCTTGAAAGCCTTTCAAAAATGCAGAGGTTATTAAATTAAGACAGTTATAATCTCTAAATTACTTTTCCTGTATACATCTAGCAGAGGACTTCCGACCCTGCTCCAGCACATTGCCTACATAGTATTTTGAAGTATGCTGTGTATGGACACTTACATAAGTTAATACAATGACAAAGGACAGAATCAAAATGTATGTTTTCAGTTGCCTGAAAAAGAACAAAGGAATACAGTATACTTGTCAAAAATCTCAGCAAGTTCAGCCAAGGAGTACTCTTGCTTGGTGCTGGCCAGGTTGGGGAGGGAGTCAAGTGGAGACTTCTTCTAAGCGGATGAATGAGTAAGGAGGAATAAGAAGTCAAGAACTCCTTAAAGTTATGCCAGCAGATGCCAGCTCTCCTGAAAACAGGTTGGAACAAACTCTGACAGAGTTTTAAGAAAGAAAAAAAAAAGTCCTGCAAGAGCTTAAACAGCAGAGGCTTTAGCTGGCCACAGCGTTTCCTGAAAAGGCAGTGCTAACCCTGCATACAGAATACTTGGTTTAAGGTATGTTTAAAATTATTTTTATTTTGTATTAGCAACAGATATCATTTGTGCAGCCTCTGTGAATGCTATCTTGCAGGCCCCACAAATATGAATCTTTATCTGGACAACCTCTTGTATTCCCAGCTTTTGGCTGCACAATTTTTCTACAAATTGAAAAGGAAAAGGTGCTCTTTGAATTCTCAGCTGAAAAAGAAAATGGGTATCATTGGCCTAATAAGGTCTTTTGCCTGAAAGATTATGATCCTTCCTTCTTAAATGTACCTTTTCTGTGTAGAATGCGAATTTCTGAAGTGCTCACTGGTCTGTCAGGCATGGTATTTCTCCACCACAGCTGTCTGAAAGGCTGGAGAAAGTTGTCTTTACAACCAAATTTAACCTTGATGGGGAGGTTCATGCCATTCCAGGTTGTTATCATGGAAAATACTTGTCTTTATTGGTTTTTACTGCTTTTGGAGGCACCAGTAAAGGTCTGCCAGGGCATGTACCAGCTGTTATAATTACAGAGCAGTATGGAGAGGTGGCAGCTGCTATTGCAGCCCACAAGCAGGGATATAGTGTCCAAGCTGCCCTCCGGGCAAGTCCCTTGACGTAGGCTTTATGCAAGTGCAGAGCAAGCGTCAGGAGCGTATCTGACTTCCCACTCTCCTGGCTAGAGCCCTGGCACGGCCCTTTCCAGAAAGCTAGCTCTGGACCTGCTCCTGGCACCATGTCACTCTCGCGCTGACACCTGCGCTTGCATTAAGATTATGCGCTTGCATTAAGATTATCTGCAAGCAGAACGTGTGTGAGGTGATGACACCGCCTCATCCTCCGCGCCCAGCACTCACCTGCTTGTTTCTCAGGGGCTGAATCACTTCCTTGATGCAGAGATCCAGGTCATTGATGTAGTCTTTCTCTGTCTGAATGAGTTCTGTGATGATTTTCACCCTCCTGGCCATCATGTGTCTGCTAACTTGTTCTTCATCCTCCTGCGGCGAAGTGGCAAGGGTTGAGGACCCCACCTGTGGGGCCATTTTTTCTGTTTAAAAGAGGGAGATTTGTGAGGAGCATTGTAATCCCGTGTGCTCACCCATCTTGCCCTGCACGACCGCAGAGGAACATAACCGGTGCCTGTTGGAAACTCCCAAATTACCATGGTAAGCAGGAAAAGAAGCATAAGAAATGGCAATCCCAGATCAGACTGAGTGATGTCCCAGCTCCCTCCTCTAAAAGCAGACATGGGTTTGACGAAGGAAACCATCTGTTTGGTATTAAGGGGATAACCCATCAGCAGCCCCTCTGACTTTCGTGTTGTGTATGTGGGCAGAAACTTTCCATGGAGCACAGGAGAGTCTGATCCTTGCCACACTGAAATTCAAGGATAGCTGATGCCCTTCTACTCCTTTGAAAACATAGTCTCTATCTGACATCTGTTATTATTTGGAAGATGGGAGAAAATGTGTTCCTGTGGAAGAAAAAGTCTGTGTTTACCACAAACAAGATGCACTGGAATAACCTTTACTCCATATGACGTAATGTTGAGTCTATTCTTGGGAGGCTGAGGGCTGCAGGTACTGGAAGATAAACTTTCAAATGAAGACAATGTTACTAAAGATGACAACGAAACTTGTAATTCTGTTTAAAAACATTTCTTTGAAAGAGACAAAAGAATTACAGAGAATATGGGAAAATGTTTAATGATCAATAAAAAACATTTCCAGGAACAACGGAGATCACTGGGATCCAGACATTCTTAACTATTTTTCCATTCTTAAGACCTAGAATATCTGATTTGTTCCAAATACATGGAAATGCAAGCAAGCCTCCTACAGATAGGTAATTCATGTATGCTACAGGGCCTGCACATAACCTACTTATCTGTAATGGTGATCTTCCCTTTTGCTGGTTCATAACCCAGCCTGCAGACATCCATTTCAGCTGTACAAAGGGCACCAAATTTTATCTGCGTACACTGACAATCTGTATTTTTCATTAGAAAAAAAAACAACCCACACATACACACAAAAATGAAAAAGGGAGAGATTTAGAGGCTATTCTGGTGTTTTCCTGCTAGCCACAAGATGGTGCAGAGTACCAACAAAGACAGACATACCATTACCCAACTCATCTCTGCATTACCCAGGTCGTGCTTTGACAGCACAGGCTTTTATCGCTCAGCGGCAAAGGACGGGAATCTCGGCCGAGGATCAGACCGCTACGCCTTCATGTCAACTTCTTGTAGGGAGCATAGTGTATAATGAGGCAACAGCAAGCAGTATCTGATGCTTTGCTCGCTGATAGCCAATACCGAATATACTGCAGTTGTTTAAATTGATTGTCAAGGGCGAGGTCATGAGCGCTCAAGCGAGCGTCGAAGAGCATGCAGCTCACCTGTACAACACCAGCCAAGGCTGTAGACGATAACCTGGAACTGGATGCGTGGGAAAACCAAGCAGCTTTCAGGAGAGAGGGCTTTGAGCTGAGAGGTGTAAAATGTTATAAATCCAATATATTGTCATCCCCAAGCCCTTCAGCAATTATGCTGACCACTGATATTCAGAAAGGACACTTTTGTTACGAATGGTTCTCCTATCAGGTTTTCTAGTGAGACTGATGTAACCACAGTTATTGTTTTAAATATCTGCTTTTGGGACTGCACCTCTGCCTCTGTACTACTAGTTTTAAATAGTGAGGACAAGAAACCCAAACAAGGGTGAGGTGGGGTGTGTTTTTTCAGAGTTTTCTTTATTTAGATGTACATTTTACCTCTGAGTTTTTAGCCTTGAAGTCTGTGTATAACACAAGCATGAACATTTTGTCCTCAAGTTTGTATACGGACGAAAAAATGGAAACATGATGAGGCCCTCTGCAAGGCCTGGGCTATCAAAACAATTCTTAAGTTGAATCTTGCCCTAGTGAGTCTGCGCTGGTGTAAGCACATGGACTGCACAAGAGCTCGCACTGCTGCAGAGCTCATCCACCACAGGTGCTCTACGCTGGACAAAAAAAAAGTCTCTGCCCCTACTTTAGTGAGGAGAAGAGCAGAATTGGTACCAGCATCACTCCACAGCTTCCTCTAAGCAATTTTCTGATAGGGCTGCAGAGTGAGACCACCTTGCCTACTGCTTACATGCCAAAAGGGCAGGTACTTTTTCCTCTAAAAGCTTACAGTATGTAACCACACTTATAAATTCACAAGGAACAACATTTCACTTCCAGTTCTGCACCAAAATCAGCATTTTTCTTGAGATCGAGTATGAAAATGTTTGCATGTGCTACTGTATGAGAAAGTTCAGGGTGATTCCTGAGAAAGTGAAGAGAGGACCGATGTCCTGGAAGATCTCAGACATGTTGTTTCATCTCAGATGCAGCACTGTTACAATATCAGATGGAATTTGAAGGTAAATACAAGATGCTGTGCAAAAGAACTTTCTAATATTTCATACTGGTGGCAGGGGAGGGCACTATCTGAGCAAAATAAAGCCATTGTATCCCACCTCAGGCTTGCAGCCACGATCCCTCGAGAGGATGTTCTTTCCATTTAAGTCATTAGATCGCCCTGATCAAATTTGATTCTTGAATTATGTCAGGGCTCATCTATTATCCTTATTGCATGATAGATAATGATGCCAGGAAAGAAAAACTACTTTCAAGAGGAAGAAATAACCGTGAGATACATCAGGTAGATGCTGTTTCCTTATAGAAAACATGTTTTTTAAAAAACGTATCCTTTTGTTAAAAGTAATACAATTTTCCGTTTTCACTCAATGTGTTCACTTTTTCATTTCAGGCATGTCTGTCTCTATAGAATGGAACAGCAAGATCTTGAAGTGATGATTACAGCCAAAACCTGTGATTTCATGTTCAGCTGACTGCTTTTGACCAGCTTGAGAACATTAGTAGCTTGCTGAAATCCTTGTGGAGCAAGTGAAAGTTTAATGAATGCACAAACAACAAGTGCATATCTGGAATATAACCAGACTTGTTTCTACCCGGTAACTTGTACCAGCCCTGGATTGGTTTGAGAGAGAGGATTAGCAGGAAGAGACATTGCTGAGGATTAAGTGTTGCAGTAAGAATTTGGCTCATTCATCCTCAGAGATGCCAGGTTTAGAAAAAAAGAAAACACTGTCTGTTGAATGGTTTATTAGACAGCTACATCTTAAGACCAGTTTACAAAAAAAGTAATTGGTACTTTTAGTAGGCATAAAAATGTAAAGGAGAAGGTAGTGTTTGCAACTGTTTGTTTGCGATGTCAGTTATCTGCTGGAGTCATCTTTCTGGAGGACTTTGCTTTGGAGAGGAAGGCGATGACTTTGGTTTTCCAGCTGTGTATTGAAGTACACAGCTCTAGTTGCAAGGAACAAGAGGTTCACTACGTGATGACATGGACAAAGCAGCCACAGTGTCTTACCAAAAGTTTCTTGCAAGTGTGAAGTCTAAAAACATCCCCCAGATGGAGACATCCAGCAATGCAGTGAGAGCATGGAGGAACAGAACCCACAACATGGAAATGCAGCAGCTGTCTTCTAGGCCCAGGGGAAGTACTGAGGGATCCACAGCAAGCGACTGGAGGATCAGCCAAAGCAAGTTTGCAAGATCTATGTGTGCAAATTTCTCTGAATTTTTCACCTAGAGAGTGAGCCACTCCAAGAGGTCTGCTCTATCCGTCCTTCCTCCCATATTATTTATATTACGTTTGCCCCTGGGAACAGGACTTGGGTTTCTCCTGATCTAATGTTTTCCATCTGGAAGTGAAGGTGCTGACACAGAATATAGCAACAAGTACAGTGATGTCGGTGCATGGAGTAACAGGCCTTTTCATTACTTAGGCAGCATTTGGAGGGCACCAAAGGAACCCAAGTTCCGCACTCGTGCTGTGCAGATACAGGGATTTTGCCTGGCACAAGGGAGCAGTGAAGGCATAAGTTATCAAGGTATAACAAACAAATTACAGCATTACTGTGTTTTCATGTGTGAAACTTGAGTCTCACACCACCCTAGATAAAATTATTCCTCTGTGAAAGCAAGTCCTCAGATAGCCTGCACCCTCAGATAACCTAGCGATTACTCACGGGAATGTACACCGGCTTTTATCAGCTGGATTTGGAAATGAAACGCAGGCAGCCAAGTTCAGGGACTGCTGCTGCGGCAGGTTCCCTCTCCTCCCTCACGTCTCCCTTTGGACTGTGGCTCCGGCTCTGCCCCTTACACCCCTGGTTCCACTGTGGGTGCTGGAAAGGCTGCGGGGCACGGGGACACTAGGGCCCTTGGAAGTGAGGGAGCCTGAAATGGGACAAGCAGTGGGAAAAGATGGAGTGTCCCACTGCATGCAGGAGGAGAAGTGCATTACATGAGCAAACACAAAAGGAGCTTTCCTCCAGATGCCCCTCCCCTTGTAAAGGACCACTTCAAAGGGGTGTCATCATAGTTTTGCACGAGAGTTATTACAGTGCAACAGTGTGGTGCAAATTAGATCTGCTGAACTCCAAGTTGGTCATTGAAATACAAAAGGATTGGGAGACAGTTGTGGAAAATGCCTTTTTTTTCTTCTACTCACAGACACACATAACAGCAGCATTGTTCAGGAGCAGGTTTGTGCACACGGGTTGTGAGTTACATATGCAAAAAAAACCCTTTTCTGAACACAGGAGGAGAAAACCGCAGGACCAGAATGACCTTGCACCAGCCTTCCTGGGCAACAGGTTCGCTCATAAAATCTGCATCAGAAACTTCCTTGCAATTAGGTCATTCAATCTTTGATCATTTTTTTTTCGTTCCATAAGGTACAGAAAATATTTACATTCAACATGCAAGTTCTTTCTTCAATTCCTTGACAGCAGACCGCTTTAATTATATGTGTGCTGACAGGACTACAGAGAGATCCCATGTGACCGCAGTGGAAGGGAAGAAAGCTTATCATCAGGTGACAGAAGAATGCCCTTATTGTTAGTGCTGATACTTACAAATAAACCTTTCCAGTGTGTCATATACCGGTATAAATATACCACTCGTGTGGCATTGAGCTAATCTGTTAATAAAGTAAGAACAGAGGAAGGGTTGCATCTGAACCGCTTCCCCTGGGACACAGGCACCTCAGGATGTGCCACAGATTAGCTGTACGAACTGTGAGCTGCCTGACCCACAACACAAAGTATCCCAATTAAATAAAACGTTTGCTAATATGCTCAGAGAAGGATCCGGAAACCTCCTTGGATCTTAGTCTTCACTCCCTCACGCTGGTTGCCGTTACAGGTTATGTGGCAGTAGCTCTTAAGAGTCCTAAGCCATATGGCAGGGCTTGGTTGTGCTAAGTGTTGTGCAAACACGGCAGCACAAAATGGATTCTGCTCTGAAAAGATGAGCTCGCTTCCCAGCCTGGCTGCCACTGTAGTAAGTTCAAGGAATAACTCCAGCTTTAGTGCAGTGCAGGTTAACAGAATTCGATCCTCCAAGCTGAAATTTGCACAGGAGAAAATAAAAGTATTTGTAAGATTGTGATTTCTCATCACAGGGCACAGGAGGGTATTTTCACCAAGCCATCTCCTGCGCTTCAGGAAATAACCCGGACTTTTACTCCTTACTGTACTTCAGCAAACCAGCCGTTCCAAAGATCAATACATTTTGCAGTGAAATAGGATATTATCTGCATTGTAGTCCAGAGAAAGTTAATCAGTAAGTACAGCGCAAAGCAAACACGGAACTGGGGAGAGGCATGGAGGATCTTCGCTCCTGTAAAGAGGCTGCGTGCACAGGCAGCCCAGGTGGGAGGAAGCGGTGTGCAGTGCAGGGAGGAGGATGGGATGGAGGAAGGTACCCCGCTTGTGATGGAGCGAAGGGGGACGAGTTGCCTCTGACTGGGCTTTTGTACACCAAGGAGTAGCAGCATTCCAGGAATTTGTATCATTTCACAGGTTTGTGCATCATTTCTGGTGTTGGTTATTGCTCATAACTACATCAGACACAGGCAAAACGTGAAATTTGGGGATCAGATACGAGCTCTGAGGCAATATATTGTGGTAGCTGAGTGATTTGAATACCTGTATCTATTGCAGGTATGTCACTGATGCAGAGAAGAGACCAACTCCTACCAGTTAAACAGCTACGGGTAATACATTTGAAAACAGAGCTGCTGAATACCATGTTGTGCCATTGCTTAAGGATAGTAGCAAGTTCTTCATTCCTCTTGAAAGGACATATGTGCAGGATTTTCTAGGGAATGTAGAGCAGAGCACTGCACAGAAATATCACAAGAGCTGTGTCTTAGCTCTTATAACGACCCTTGATATTATTTCTGCATCCACCACAAATGCTACTGAATTATCTTCCTTAACCCCACTCGTCCCTCTTTAGAAAAGTGATGCTTCCATCCAGCTGATGAAGAACTATGGAAGGAAAAAAAAATAAATATATATATATAGCTTGATGAAGGTATTTCTGGACTCATCCAAGAATAAGACTACGACCTGGGTTCCAGATGACTGCATGGTTGTATCACGAACCTGACATTTGCTAGCAATCACCTTATTTTCCCCTATCTAAAATGGGGTTGAAGGAGCTTGGTTATCTCACAGGATGAGTTGAAATAGATGCACTAGCGCTTGCCAAGCTCTTTGAGAATATAATGGTTACTTTGCATCTTGTTTCCTTCTAAAAGAAGAGTAAAGCCAGAAGGTGTTGCATGGCCATTCACACCAGATAAGGAATTGAATAGATGTGTCTAGTATAATAATTAACAATGAAAATGCTTTCTCCTGTTTTTAATGAATCCTTAATTTAAAATAAAAAACAATTGCAGAGGTTTGCACCTTTGACAATTCTATTGTGCTCATGTTTGTAGACTTACAGAGCAAACCACCTTGATTACCCTGGAGATTTGGGTAGTAGGCTCCCTTTCTCACTCTTTATAGAAAACATTTGTATTCTATACAAAACACTAAAGCTTAAGAGAAATCCAAGGGCAGAAACTGAATTCTCAGGAGTTTTTATGTGTGACTGCTTGCTCACTCGTTTGGGGGTTTTTTTTTGTTTGTTTGCTTATAGGCTTTTATTTGGGGACCTATATCTAGAACGCTGAGCTGAACTTCAGAGTTGCTGGAGATGGCTGAGGCGGGCAACAACCCCCCTCTCTACTCAGGGAACCATATAAAGCACGCAGAAGGTGGTAAGGGCCCTGGAGAGATGTCTCCACCTTGCATAAATGTGCTGCAACACTGACACAGGCATTGCAGCGTAAAGACACCTTGGTCTCTGTGCTCTGCCTAGATTGCCTGCCACTATCAGAGATGTGGGTCCTGCAGCCTCTGACTCGGTTTCCCAGCCCCACTCACCAGGGATTCCCTTCTGTAGGGTTTGCTCCTGTCTTACACATCTTTGTACGTGCTAACACCAACCAGTTCTGCAGAACGTCTGTTAGAAAACGTATTAACAGGGCACTATAGAAGGGAGGGGCAACTAAACACAGAGCTTTTCTTCCAATTCATATGGGAAGCAAGTGCAAATTCTTATCATTTCTATCTTTTCGCAAAGCATTTACCATTCTAGGGTGATCAGAGAGTCCCTACCTGGTGATATAAAACAGATCGACCTGGTGATATAAAACAGACCATTTATGTCACCAATAGATCTGTTGGGTTTTCTTACCAAGAAAGGAGAACTCAAAAGCTTTGTGCCAACAAAACCACTTCCCTCACCTTGGAGTAAGCTGCTTCACATCCAAGCGCTAGCGAGAAAAATGAAGACCGTAAAGGTGTACAATCATAGGACATCATCAGCGCTGGCAGGTAACAACACATTAGGTGTGGGATCCGTGATCGTTATCAGATCCAGGCACATCCAGATCACCAAAATTTGGTCCAGATCAGGCCTTGGCACACAACCATTTCTTTCTCTTGGGATGGCAAATACACTTCACAGGAATTTCTACCAACTTTGTATTATCACTCTGAGGACAGGCAACTTCTAATCCAATATAAAGCCTGCAGGTACCTTGTTAACCCATCAACATTTTTCTTGAACAAATGCCAGCAAGCACAGTGAGCCGATATCAGACCAGTGCTTTGCAATAGGTGGCCGCAGCAGTCTCAGCCAGTGGCAGGAGCTGTAAAGCTGGATTTACCATCTCCTTGGACTGCTGCCATAAACATAACCTCATACTTTGCCATGACTACCTAGGCTTCCCCGCCTCCTTTGCTCCAGATTTTAAACAGGAGACGTTCACGGCATGAATACACCTGACGTGGGACAGAAAGACCTCATGCTTTTTGCTGGATACCTTGCTTATAACCTTGACCTCACCTATGCAACCCCCTTCATGGGTAAAAAACTGCTGCTTTGGTGGGATGTGTGCCAGAAGCTTGCCTGCCCAGCCATAGCAATCCATGCTTGTACCCTGAAACACCCCTGCCAGATCCTTGCAGCGCGTGCCTGACTTAACTGACAATTTTTCATCTTCTCATTGATTAGCTATCATGAGGAGGGAACAGCATAATCGATGAACTGCTCTGTTGGTTTTCAGTGTATGCAGCCCCCGTAGAAATCCTATTATTTTCAGGTTTATTATTTTATTTTCTGCTTTTATTTTCTCTCTGAAGGAATGCTACTTCCTAATTAAGTGCATCAAAACCACAATGCAGCAACCAAAAGTATTTTCCTATTTTATTTCCCCGTAAAGGATTACTGCCATAAGAGTGACTGTCACTAGGCAGTTACATCACTATGTGTAATACACACATAAATTGCAATAATACTCAATCCTCACATTTGTGATGAGACCCTGTTGTTCAAGACCCTGGAAACCCACAGAAATTCCTAAGTTTATGTTCCAGGGCGCTCCCAGAAATAGCCATACACATTCTTCATGCTTTTCCTCACTTTGTGGCACCACATTTAATTTTTGATTGACAGGCCCAATACTGACATAATTTGCCAATTTCTAGTCCAGACGCAGTTTGGTTATTTGAAAAGCAGCCCTCTCCATAACAGTATAATTTGAATCAATATATCCATCAACACATGCATTTGGACATACTTCAGTTCAAGCTTGTACAATCTGAGTAACAGATAAACACATTAGCGATCTTGGTGGTTTTAACTGAAAGAAAAAACCGCCCTTGACGCTTCTAATTAGTTAGTACATACCCCACTTGATAGACAACCAAAGACAGATAGGACGGAGCCATCAGATTCTCAATTACTGTTTGCGTTGCAAACATGTTCTGGTGACAAACGAGAAAGATCCTGGTTGCACACGCGTTTTGCAGGAAAGCACCAAAACATTTCATTGCATTTTACTTCCTGTCTACGCGACATTATTTAGAAAAATCAGGAGAAACGTTTCACACTGTGGCAGTGGAGGGCAAGGGTGAGAGGGGGCAACTGCTCACTCCAACTGCGACTGCGTGGGGGCAGAGGTTGCTCTTCCCTTTTTCTCAAATCTGGAGCCTGGAGGGTATCAAGATCCCACCCTAACCCAGAGCATCCCTAGCAGCAGAGCACCAAGCGAGCTTTTCCGATACCTTGTAATTTCTGGCTGTACTCTGTCCTGTCAGACTGACTCCTCCTCAAGGCGCCGTGGTCCCCGCCGGCAGTGTTCTCCACCACGGGCTCCGTCCTCCTCCTCTCCCCCAGGTACAGCTTGTTCCTCAGCAGGGCCAAATTCCTCCTCCTGCCCCCCACGCCTTCCTTCCCCGGACACTCCGTGCCCGCCATGGCCAACCTGGCTTGGTGGTGGCAGCAGTGTCAGGGGGGAGAAAATAGCTTGATTTTTAGGGAGGTGAACTGGCTGCCCAGGTGAAGGCTGGTTGCTTTGGGCTTGGTTTTGGAGCAGGGCTCCGCAGGGCCCGGGGCTCAGCCCTGCCACCTGTACCGGAGCAGCTCCTCCCCCGGGAAGCTGACGCCCCAGGCAGTGTTTGCGTTCACCTGCCAAGCACGCCTGGCGGGGCCGGTTTCAGAGCCAGCCCTAAAACCGTGGCCATGCAGGGCCCGCTTCTCTTGCTTCAGGGGATGTTCCTCACTCTGCCGTGGGTGCTGGCACCCCAAAGCGGAGCCACATCCTCCCGGCTTTGCCTGGGCTGTCCCTTGGCGTGCGCTGGCAGGGAGATGCTCGAGCATGGCAGGGCATGGCCATTCCTTCATTGGATGCCTTCCCTTTCGGGGAAGCAGCGGGCAACTGGAAGGGAACGCCAGTCATCCCCTTGACCCTCTCTCCTCCCCCTTCCCCTGGGGCAAGTGCCCAACCCTCAGCCTGGTCAGGACCCCAGCTTGCAGTGTATCTCATTACAGGCTCCCGACCCCACCGAGATGTGTAGTCTTTAGACTGGAAACTCCTGATCTACAGGTTTGAAGGGAGACCGGATCCCCCAGGACAAGGAAGAAAAGAGCTGGGAAGGAAGATGAAAACCCCTCCGGGAGGTGGGAAGCAGCATGGAACCAAGACTTGTCTTGAACCAGGCTGTGTCCTGCTTTACACTAACGCACACAAAGGCAACACGAGAGCCTGCCAAGGACCCGCCGAGGCTGTCGTAACAAATCACCCGTGGTCCAACAGCTGAGGAAGCGGAGAGCAAAACGCCTGCTCGTAATACCTTTGGATCAGCCCCCTGGAAAAGATCTTATTATCCTGTCTGTTAGCAATGGCCTCTGGCACGCAAGCACTGTCTAGCGATCCTCCGTAGCGCCGCTCTAATCAAGCTCATGTTAAAACAGCAGGAGCTGCTGGCATCCAAGCTTGGACGGGACTTATCCTGGGAAAAGCCCCAACAGCCATCAGCAGCAATCACTGCCGCTGCTGCGATAGCCAGCCCCCGTGGCCCTCCCTGCCCCAAGAAACGCCTGGTGGGAGCCCCGCCGTGCAGCCTAATCGGTGTCAGTCGCACACACAGCATCTGCCGGGGGACAGAACTAACGTCCCTCTGACAGACGCTGGTGGAGCGTATTGCTCCAGCGCTGCCACGCTCTGTCCCCAAAGGACTGCGTAGTAAAAAACAAGCGGGGATGCAACACAGTAGTGTAACCTCGTGGCCAACTTTTCTTTTCCTTTCAGAAGCTGGTCCTGTGATGCAACCTCCTGATCAAAGCCCCTTGTTTCTACCCAGCAGTGAGAGGAATAGGTTATGAAACTGTTAAGCAATTTACAACGTCAAATTGCAGCATCGTGCCAGTGCTGCACAAAGTGTCCAGCCCAAACGCAGCCTGGCAGGGAAATAAAGCGGTGAGGAGGATATTGGGAAGACTTTGTGCTCACGCAGAGAAATCACATATTACGCAGGCAATTCATGTGTTACATCTCGCCTCCTCTTTGATATTCCCTAAGAAACTCTTTGTTTTGCAAGTCAGACCACAAAAGTTCCTTGAAAGGCAGAGCAGTGGTGACAGGGGGAGAGGCGTATGCAGGGACTGATCGGTGACACCCTTCTGACAAGCATCAAAGCCCCAGTAACAGGTAAACAGATTAAGGTGGGAGTTGAGGGAAATCAACCACCCTATTTCCTTACACTGGGGACTTTCTGAGGGTTTTGGGTTTTCTTTCCGAAGCCACGGCTTGCCATTCAGCAAGGGTGGTAAAACTGGTTTAAACAGTCACCACCCTGACTGCCCCCCTCCCCTGGATAATTTTTGTTCCCACTAGTGCTGCAGGGTGTAAACACCCACATTTGAAAGGAGATGGAGGAACTGATCTGGCTGAAAACTCCCTCCTTCCCCTCTTTCCCCTGGGCTATTTTCCATCTGGATCTGTGTTCCTGTTCAGTTCCTCATCCAGCCATGCCAGCAGTCGTGGCAGCATGAGGCAGGGGACCACGCAGGGGCACGTGTAAGCAGCTGAGGGTAGGGCTGACGTTTCCTTAAGCTGGCATTGCCCAGAGAAGGTATTTTCCCCAGCCGGGATTTACGGTGTCATGCTTTTCAGAAGACACAGGTCCCATCATTTATATGAGATTTCATTCTATTTATTTAAATTAAGATGGTTTGAAGGGAGAACCGGGGAACACATTTTGGCTGGGTGGACGTGGAAGAACAAACATTACAAAATTCTTGGCTTTGTAGGCTCTTTGCCACATATGCAGAGTTACAGCCAAGATAGGATATAGTAAAGTTTGCTCAGGTGTTTATTACTATGGCAATCTACGCACATGCAACAGTTGTCTTCCTCTTTCTCCTCAACTCTGTCGCTGGGTGTGAAAAGGCATGTGTTCGTTCGGCAAGGGAACAATTGCGGGGAAAGCCGGCTGGGGTTTGCTGCTGCCTTTCTGCTTGCAATGGTTTACCTGGCTTCAGCTGGCAGCACACATCCGAGGCAGCCAGGAGCCCAGAGCTAGTTTACACCGCAGCTTGGAAATGTAGATTAGTACTTTCTGCAACCTCAAAATATGCCACGCAGCATGGAAAAGGCTGAAAATAGTATGTCTTCTGTAATGCTCCAAGTGAGGGGGATGCATTCAGGACTGGTGGCTTCCCTGTTCCGTCTCGGGGGAGAGAAGTTTGAGATGCATCCTGCTTTGTCCATCCTCGTGTTAAATCCAATGATTGTTTTACACTAATGGGCTGTGCCAGTGCAGTCAGTAGGAGGAATATCTAAAACCAGTAAGATGTGTATTTGAGCAAGATACTCCTATAAAGTCTCATTACTGTTTACTGTACTTTAGCTGGACTACAACAAAATGCCATAGAAAGCATGGCCAGAGCTGTGAAGTTCTCTACTTCAGCTGCCACTCACAATAGGATGAGCAACACCCCATCAATTACCAAATTGCTCCTGCTCCCTTCCGGCCCTGGTCAAGCAGTACCAAAGTCACTAATCTGTAAGACAAGAGGGACTATTTGGCATCTACGCAGACAAAATGCTCTTTCTACAATTAATGTGAAAATCTCTTCAACCGCTGTATGTTGTAATTCTCCTAAGCAAACTGGAATCCAGTTGATGCAAACACTCACATGGGAGTTATTTGCATGGAAGCCACCCTGCTTAAGAGACAGAACAGGTGCTGGTGTCAACAGGGAAAATATTGGCATTGTGTTCCCAAGCAACTGTATTAGATGCATATAAGAGCTTATTGTTGTATGGTCAATGTGAACCATTATCTCGGTCCTGAGCTATAAACGAATGGGGAGCGCCAGCAAGACTGATGGCCATCAAGTAAGCAAACAGTTATTTGTTTTCTTGTAATAACTGACAGCTGTTACAGAAGATTTCTTTATAACTTAGTATTCCAGAGCATATACAAAAAACACTGGTGCAGGTTGACTACCGTGCCTGTTCCCTTT
>WHYT01015236.1:243130-288026 GCA_009806455.1 Tetrax tetrax | reverse complement strand
TCAGAGGAGTACATGCAGGAACAGTGACTGAGACCATCAGGAAAATCTCCCACTCTGGTGTAAAATAATGCTGGGTCCTTACTGCACACACCAAACAGACAATCTGAATGCTTTTGAAGTCTGATCTACAAAACAGTAGAGGGGACAAATAAAGGGAAGAAGTTATATACTGTTTAAATCTGATGGAAGATATTGACTTAGTTTTTCTTTTGCAAATAAATCATTCTCAATGACATTTAAAATACTGTATAAAATAATCAGGGTAACATGGAGTTATCCTGCAGAAATCTTTCAGAGTAATTCAAATCAGAGTTAAAATTCAAAGCTAATATTGATCACCTTTAGAGGTAAATATACAAGATGACTGGCTTGGGATTCAAGAGTGACGAGAACAACAAAAGTTGTTCTGCCTCTGTTTCTTCATCAATAAAATGCAAATAGTGGTATCTGACCCTTTTCAGGAATTTTTGAAAGATCCACAAATCAGAAGCACTACTCTAAGAACTACCACCCATATCAACAGAGGAAATTAATTTGAAATCCTCCTCAGGCATCAACAAAAGAATTCAAAGGAATCAGATTATACGTAGGGATAAGAAGCTTTAAAAACAGCAGAACCTAAAGACAAGCAAGAATCCCAAGTATCAGCAGGGTTCAATACAGAAACGCATCTACCATCGGGAACCCGTGCAAACAGGCTGCCTATAAGCAGTGCAGACATAGACCAGCTTGAGCGACATAACACTGTGCAGGCCGAAAAGAAATTAACGCTTCCCGCAGGGAAAAGCGGGCAACCCCTGAGCCCGGCAGCAGCTACCTCCTCGGGAAAAACCTCCTCCACACACCCGCCTTTTCAACGGGGCCCGTGCGGGGCGACGCCGCCATTTTGGGCCTTTGGGGGCTAACGGTCGTGCCGTCCCTCAGACGGCGGCTCTCCCTCTTCGCCGGTGAGGCAGGAGGTGGCCAGGAGCAGCCCCCGGCGGCCAGCAGCACCTTTCGCCGCCCTGCGCGGTTTCGCGGTACGGGCAGGCGGGGCCGGCGCAGCGCAGCGCGGCGCGGCGCAGCGCCGGCTCGGCGGCCGCAGGAAGGGGAGGGAAGGTGGCCGCCGCCATCATGCGTGCGCCGCTGGGGCTGGGGCGGCTGCTGGCGGCGGGGGGGTGGGGGCGGCCGCTGCGCCGCTGCCTCGGCGCCATGGCCCGCTACGGCACGGAGCAGCGGGGGCGGCCCAACTCTCCCGATTACCGCCTCTACTTTAGTAAGTAGCAGCCCCCGGGCTCCATCAACCCCTTCCTTCCCCGCGTTGTAGGGCGCACCGTGGGGAGCGGTGGCTCTCCGCTCCCGCCAAGGCCTCTCGGGCCGGCTGAGGTGTTACCCCTGAGCCTCCCCTCTGGTCCAGCGGGGTTTTTTTTTGTGCAGGGAGAGGAGATTTCCCGACAGATCGGCTTTTGGGAGATCGGGATGCTGGGCCTGCTCAGTCCTGGGGGCTGGCGTGCGCGGCACAGCCGTGCTTTTCCCCAGCTCCGCGAAGGCCCCCGGAGGGTGAGGAGGGGCTGGGGGCGGCGGGGGTGGAGCCCTGCCGTGGTGGACGCCGAGGCCGCGGGGCGCTCTGCGACCCCAAGGACAGCCTTGGCCGTGGGAGCATCGCCACGCTCTGCGGTGTGACAGCCCAGCGGGAGCGTGGCCTGTCCCCTTGTGACCAGGCCCAGAAGCGTCACGGTGAGGGGAGGCTAACATCCAAAGCATAGGGCTCCAGCCCCGAGGGGCCTGTGGGGCCAGTAGCAGCAAGTGGCACCAAGAGGCCACGGCAGTGCTCCAGGAGATTTCTCAAAAGCCAGTGAATGCTGATGACGTGCAGTCTCAGTATTACGCATTTTAGTAACAGTGTTGTCTGTTTGTACGCCACTTCTCTACCAGTGGTTTTGTACGGCTGTGGTCTGTTGACTTGCAAGCAGTTAATGCTGACGTCCGCTGGTGTGAGAGCAGCGGAGGCGTTGTGTACCCTTTGGCAGTACCCTGCCAGGGCTCCCTTGTGCTCAGTCCCCAGGGAACTGCCAGCGCAGCGGCTCATCTACAGAAAGTCACTGGTTAGTGGGAATAAGCAGCCTACCACTAAACTTTGTATCATTTGGGAGGAGCATCTGGGAGGCTTCCAGGAGTTGCAAAAACAACCACCATTTACTCGAGTACTCTTCACTGAGGTGGTGAAAGTACAGTCCAAGGCTAAATGAAGTCCCTTGTCTGCTTTTCACTGTACTGTGAATAGGGGTGCTAGCAGAGGAGAAACTCCTTGAGATTTATGTAAGCACCTTATGTTGTTAATGTTTCTGTTATGATGCAGTACGTGAGCTTTTAGTACGTTGAAAAGTTTCTGAGTAGCATAAAGAGCTTAAGCACGCACTCCAGTGAACTTTGTTCCTTTCTACAGTAGGAGCAAGGCTGAGGTGCACATTGGCCCCTGCTAAATTAATGTCAGTTTCTGCTGATTTTGAGGTGTGATATTTCATTTCGAGGGCCTGAGCAAGTCCTTCACTTACTCTGTTGGTCAGACTTTGGCCTACTATGTCAGGGGGGTTTCTTTTGGATTCTAACAAATCCTTGTCAAACAATCAAATTCCTTGTCCTGCGTGTAGGTTATTTTTTAGTCCTTGGAATTAAACTTCAGAAAAAGTATAACTGATGCATAATTGTGGCATATCATACATTTCTGTAATGCATAATAATTAGCAATACCAACATCTTACGGCATATCTTTAGATTTGTAATACTACTTTTTTGTTTTGTTTTTCAGAGAGTGCAGATGGTAAATATATTTCCCCATTTCATGACATTCCACTATTTGCTGTATCTAAAGAGGTATGTATTTATGCCTTGAAACACAATTAATTTCAAAATGATAACAATTTTATTGATATTCTTTAGGTAAAAATGCATTTTTAAAAGCATTTTTTTAAGCAATTAACAGACAAATGTATAGCACCAGAAAGGATCATTTAAACCCAGGCTGATTCCTTACGTAATACAGGCATGATAACTGCACCAAATTTTCTGTGCTGAGTTCAGTAACTTGTAGTGAACCCGATGATTATTGTGTAGACAAGCCTAAGTGTCTTTTTAAGTCTCCAAGTAATTGAGGGTGAGGAGAATCCTCACTGTGTCTTGTTCTCTATGTTTAAAGCTTTTGTTTATGTGCTCTTGAATTCAGTTTCTACTATTACTCTTCTTAAAGTGGCATTTTCCTATGCCTGCAGTTAAAAATGTACATTTCCTTGCACGAGGAGATGTACAGCACACTCTTATGTAACTTAGGGGGTGTATTTCTTTTAATTCCCAAAAGGAGCATTATAATTGGAAGCCAACAAGAATGCCCAAGAGAGAAGTAGTAATCGCACCTTTGGAGAATTACAAGGCGTGAGGTGCAGCTGAGCACTTTCACGTCTTGTTAGCTACACTCCCTGGAGTTTCATTATAGCAATAATGAAACGCCTGTTTTATGTGTCACTGGTGGGAACTGCTAGACTCTGGTTTAGACTTAGGTTTGCTTGTTATGATATGGTTGTTACACAAACAGGTTGAGAGGGTTTTGGCCATTTTCTTGATTTATTGCTGGGTCTCTATGGATAATATGAATGATGAGAAAGGTCAGCAGTTGTAACATGCTCAGATTGAGACTTCTGAACTAATGAAGCCATCTCTTGAATTATTTAAAATGAGAGATTCAAAATATGCATGAAACCTTTTTGATCAGCAGAATGTAAGCGTGCTAGTCAGTGGAAGAGGTAAGTCTCTTTCAGGGAATTGTTACTAAGATGCTCTGTTCAGTGAGTGCTGTTGCTGGAAAAGCAATGGGCATTTTCATCGCATGTTTCCTGGGGGCCTTGCTGTCCCTGTGTCTGGAGTTTAAGGTTTGGATGGGTGGATTATAGTCTGTGATTTTTCAGTAGATTAAATTATAGTACAGCTATATCTGATCAATATGGAGAGGCTTTCATTTTGGTGTGTGAGCAAGGAAAAAGCATTACACAGGACATGTGGGCCTGAGAGGGGAGCAAGAAAGGGAGTCATTGTGAAGGTCTCTGTTAATTTTGCCTTCTTTGCAAGAGGATGACGTAAGGAGTTGTATGTTATATTCTTTCCCTCCTCTGGTTTATGCTTTGGGGATAACTCCAGGCTTATTTTACATACTGATTTTGTTTGTTTGTTTTGTTCTTTTAGAAGGATGACTTTTTTTAATTGGTTGAGGACAGGCCTAAATTGCTGCTTGATTTTATTAGTAGCTGGGAGAAAGTGGATGTGTCCTTGTACATTTTTACCTTCCTCTGTTATAATTTCACAATGAAACAGGACTGAGTACTTACTTTTAAAAGTTACAGTTTAGGCCTTTGTGCTCACAAAGGGATGTTTCAGTTGCATTGAAAACTACTCTTGTCTGTATTTATGTGATTGCAGTATTGCTCTCTAATGCGCTTTATACACTTCTTTACTTCACTTTTTCCCTGTAGGATAAAGAGATTCCTGCAAAGAGGTCAAAGACTGCTGGAAGCGAGGTACTGCTAAGTTTTTGTTTGTTTGTTTTTAAAAACCTATTCCCTCTATTTCCTTTCCAACATCACTTTGCTATTCTGCAATGTGAACTTAGTCTCACTGAATATCTTGACATATCTTCAAATGCAAGTCTTATTAGAGGAGGAAGCTTAAAGGAATTTAATGTTCTCCCCTTTAAATGGGCCAGAAATGTCAACATTCTTTTATTCATCTAGTTGTTCTCAAAGGCAGACACTTCTATACTACTCTTTGAAAGGTTCATTATGACTATTGTAGTGTAGATATGTTATCTTTTTTGCTATTACATTCAGAAACATTTGCAAAAAAACCTCCATTAATGAAATATTCATTATGCTCTGACTGTGGGTAATCTTTGGTATATATACAAAACTTCAGAAATATTAAGTATATTAGGGCAGAAATTAGAATTAGTATCTACTTTTTAGAACTGAGAATATGTTGTTTTCTGTGCTCATCTGGGAAGCCCAAGGAGAGAAAAATCACATCTGCTAATGGTTCAGCATTAACCAGCACTGAAGTTAAACCTAACAGAAGCATGAAAAACCATGGAAAGTCTGCTCAGGCTTTTTCTGTGAAACAAGATTTGTTTATCTAAGTGTCTTTTCAAAAATGTATCATTTTTGGCAGTGCTTTCCCTGGCATAGGTGTACCTAAAAATTAGTGGAGGAAAAGTAAAAGAAAAAAGCGAAACAAACTCTGCTTCAAGGCCATGATGTGTCTGTGTCCCCCCAATCTTTATCTTCTCAAAACCTGTTTGGCCAGTCATATTGTAAAACTGTATCTACTCATTGATGTGGAAGAACTGTCCTGCCTGGGTTCTCATAGTTTTGCAACTAGTGTGTGCTACACTGGTTCTTCTACTGTACACCAGCCCCTGCACAGTCCTGTGCTGTGTATTTCCTCTCCCTTTGCCCTCTGATTCATTCAGACTACAATGCCTAGGTAACACTTTTTAGCTTTCCTGTTGCTAGATGCCCATTTAAGTACTATTTGGTTGATGCAGAAACATGCCTGGAAGATGAATTGTTGAGGAGAAAAAGTATGTGCAAATAGCCTTTCTCAAAAATCATTATCTTGCAATATGAATTCTTAATTATTGCTCTGGCTGGAAGTCAAGGATTCTGTCTCTTACCTGCTTATGAATACTTTGATAATGCATGTCGGTTGCGAAGATGCAAAGCCTGTTTTATGCAGTGTCTAAAACTGTTCAAAACTGAGCTGAGCAGCTCTTTTTTTCTGTGGCAGTGTAGACTCCAGAGCTACTTCACGTAACTCCTACTACGAGAGCGCTCTGGACTGTGTTTTAATAGAACTGCAGAAAATGCACAAAGGCAAAAGCACGTGCCAGTCTTTATGAGCTTCTAATGCAAGTAAGCAAACAAATGTGCAGGCTATAGGCTTCCCAAACGTGCTTGGTCTTTACTTAGATCGTGAAATGTGAGAATGCAAATGATTTAGAAAACCCTTTCTCATCATCATCTTTGGGAGTTGGGGAGAAGAGGGAAAATAGAGGGATCTTTATGTTCAGCAAAGCAGTTTCTTCTTACAGTGAGCTCTTCATTGGCTCTCTTCGACTTGACCTGGTGAGAAATGCATCCCTCTGTGCTTGTATTTAGGGACAACGTAGCGTAATCAAGGGATGCAGGGAAAATGAGGAGTTTAATGACACATGCTGATTTCTAAAGACTTATGAAGCAGTGCACTCCTTACTTTTGTCTAGGGATGCAAAGGCTACTATTCATACCTGATGTTCAGTTTGTCCGTGCACTGAATTTGGCCAGAATTCAAAGCTGATAATTCCTCTTGCTCTAGAAGGACAGCTGCATCTTTAAAACTTGTGCTTTTAGGGTGGCATTTACTTGTTACTCTCCACAAGGGCCTGCCCTCTTAAGAGTGTGTGTTAAATTCTGCTGAACCGGTGTTCATCACATGACAGTTTAGCTGTGGAAAATGACAATAATTCTGCATGAGTCTCTTCAGTCTGTCTAATCTACTTTAAATTGTTCTTGGCATTCCTGATGCCAGAAGAGAAGGTCTCAAAATAGAGGAGTTTCAACTTTCAGCATCCATGGGATAGGGGAATACACATCGTACAAATCTCTGCTGTTTTGCGGACTCGGCTTGTAGTTCTAAGGGAACCACTGAGGTGTTTCTGTATGAACTGTTCTCAGTAGTGCAGCCATTTCTTGCAACATTTTTGACCTTCCCAAAAGCTTGCAGTCACTGTTGTCAACTGCTCTTTTTTGCTTTCACAGATGCTTTTTTTGCAGTTTGAAGACTAGAGAGAAGTTATTTTGAGGGAGAAACTATGCTGGAAGAAATCTTATTTAACTTCAGTCTCAAAATTATTACCAGCTTGCAGGCTGAACCTTTGCTTTGTTTTAAGCATTGCAAGCACCCTGAATCCATTCCTGCCCAAGTGAGTCTCTGGGGAAGGTATCAAAAGTTTCATATCTCTGTCTGGAAGAATGGATGTTCCCACTGTGGTTACAGTCAAAACTGTCAGAGCCTGATTGTTGAATATGGTCTTCCATGTCTAGCAAGAAGAAGATTTGAAGAGATCGTAATTTTGTTTTCAAGACAAATGTGACATGTTACTTCTTTGCTGTAGTGAAAGGGTTTCTAATCTACTTGTCATTGTATGTTTTTGGTGAAGTATTCACGTGTCATCTCATTCAGAGGACCCAGGTGTTCTTGAATACAAAGTTTTATTTAAAATGTTGGCCTTGGTTAGGAATTTGTTCAAGCATGTAGAGATTATAGTCCTCTAACTTGCAGATACCCACAAGAGCATTTGAAAAAAAAATAGAGAAAGAAACATGACAGGTTTTTTTTGTTGCATCCTGTGGGTTGCACAGTGCTGGAATGCCCTTGTGGACTTCAGTTTAATTCCTCCTGTCAGGCAAAAACTCCTGATAAATTAACAAGTCAGGTGAAGTTTGAGTGGTTATGCAGTCTGAATAGGTAATCTGATAGAGGGCCTCATACTCGGAACAGTGTTGGAAACTCGTGTCAGAGTTGTCTTACAATAAAGTTGGTGTGTTTCATAAGAAAGGAAAAGCTGTCGTCATTTCCTGAGCAGTACAGGTGCAAACTTTGTACTGACTTTGTGTCCTGTCTTAACTACAGCCTCTGTAACCTTCCTTGGTCATGTTAGACGTTTTCCGGTATATGTAACCTGGGCTGTAGTGTGTCCATTATGTGTGTTCAATAGCTGTAAGCCTTGCTTTGCGTTCTTGTAGATGAGCAATTACTGAGAACAGAAGTAATCATCACTCAGCTGTCCAGTTAAAATCTACTGGAGCTGAGCTGGTTTACTGAGAAAGTTGCATCAGTGAGTTGATCAAACTTAACTTCAAATAAATGGTTCCTTAAACTTGAGAAAGTCAGTGTTTCATTTTCACTCATGTCGTGGTTGTACACTGGGCGGTTTTGCAGGTGAATGTCCCCAGTAACTAGTTTATCAGAGAATATGTCTGACGCAGCTTCTGGGATACCTGTGAGTAAAAACTTACCTAGTGCTTGTGATTCCTGTTTCACCGTAACATGAGGGAAGTACACTGTGAAGAAGTTGCCAGGAACTGCATTGCTTTTTTTGCTATGTGGCATGTTAATTTGTATTGGAAAAATTCCATTGACTTCTCATTTAAAGACAGTATATTTGGTCTCCAGATGTTGCTGGCATCTGGTTTGTTGTTTTCATTGGCAAATACCTTGTAGCAAGTGTTACAATTGGAATGCTTATAACATGGGTACTCATTTTATAAGCAAGCCTCTCTCCGTTTATGACAGTTTTATTTTCCTTCTCCTTTTTTTTCCTCCCCACTTTTTCCCTTTTAAAACATAATTCTTTGTTCACGCTGCTGCTGGACAGCAGCTCATCTTTTTCATCCTCATTAGTCCTCAGGTACATGCTGTCATGTTCACTTGATGGCTGATGAGAATCCCTGTGATTGCAAATGAGCAGATAGAAAGGAAATGGAAATGATAGCTGCTTTTTCTTCTCTTTGTCTTATGAGCTCAGAGCTCTTCTGTGAGAAAGGGTCAGTAGCCCCCAAATGCTGTCTCTAATGCTTTCAGATGTTTGGGGTTTGTTTTTTTTTTTTTTTTTTTTTTTTTTTTTTTGTGGTTTTTGGTGGTGTTTTTTTTTTTTTTTTTTTTTTTTTTTTTTTTGAGCACTCTACTATAAAAATGACTACAGTAATTGTAAGCTTTAGCATATCTTTTTTTTTTCTCCCCTGTCATGCAAGGGTGATGGTGAATGGCAATCAGGCCTTAAAAAGTGATGTTTGTCATTTTATGAAATTGTACTGAGTTTCTGTTCCTCTCTTTATCTCTCTTGTTTTGTCACTTTCCTGGCTTTGCATAGGTTGTTTCACTTCTGCTTCAAATCAGCTGAACCTTCAGAATTGAGCATTAGGTGTTGCAACCCTTGGGCAAAAGCATACCTATTCAAAACCCTCCCCTCAAATGCACCAGCTAAGGAACTTGGGAAGCCTGGGAAAGGAAATAGTTGAACAAGAAAGGGAAAGTTAGGTAAGGAAAAATGGTTTCTGAGAAGGGTGTGTGGGAGTCCAGAAGGGCAGGTTTTAAAAATAGTGTCTGAAATGTGCTTAATTTTTTTTTTTTTTTTTCTTCCTGTGATATTCAGGTTTGTAATAACAAACTGATCAAAATGAGTTACCTTCTCTAAGAATCTGTACAAAAAGAGCTAGCGGTTATTTTTGGCCATCGATCTTAACGGAGAGAATGCTGACTTACAGTTTACCTGCATACAACAGTCTGTATTTTCCTTGCTTTTCCCAGTACTTGCTGTGTGAATATGTTGAAGTGTATTTGTATATCTTTTTCTCTTTCTGTGATTTTTCGTATTTCAAAAAGACCAAAACTGTTTCTGGTTTCTGTGTGAGAGAGAGACATTTTTGCTTGTCTCAGTAAAAATGATATCATGATACGTTAAAAGTGATGTTCAATTGAAATGGAATGCAGTAAGTTGCCAAACAGTGTTAAAGAAAACACGCTGATAAAGCAAACACTTACATACTGCGTGAGTTCCCATGTAATGTACTTAGTTAGTGTTTAGTTCTTAGGAAATAAAGGATATAATTTAGACATACTGTTTGTTCCTTTTAATGTCATTTTCTGCTGATTTTCATGTTCAGTTTTAGGAATTAGGAAATACACTTTTGACTTCTGTGTTCAGCAAATGGATTTGTTTTCCCCATCACCTCTTCAAGGTGTAATAGAGCATAAGTACAAATGTCTGTCTTGTGTTGACATTAACCCAAAGTCAAACAAGCTACGTAATACCCTGGGTTGAAAGTCCCTCTGGGCTCTGTCACGTCACTTTTCCTAGCAGATGGGTTCTGTTCCTTTTTCTAAATCTAGGAAACTGTTTCCCCCTTTTTTATTGTGCGTTCCAGGAGACTGTCCTTCAGCTAGCAAAACTGGCATGAGGCTAGCCTGTAGGCAGTACTCCCTCTGGCCTGTTGTACAGTCTGCTGTCATGAAGTGGAATCCCTTCTACATTAGGTGCTTGCAGAGTTGGATTAAATCTGGACTGCAGCAAGCAGCAATAGGCAGACCAGTTGAGTGCTGTCATACTAAGGCAGTTAAATGGTAAACTTTCCAAAGGAATAGTTTTAATATCATGAGAGATCTTTCTTTGTGTCACTGGAAGGTGTCAAATGGGTTGTTGAAACAGTCTCAGCATTGCTTGAAGGGGTAGAAGTGTTCACTTGGGGGTTTGGTGAGGTGAAGCTTTTTGTTTTACTGATTTAAAATAAAGATAAAAATATCAATTACCAGATGCATTCACCATCCAAAACTAACCACTGAATAGCATATGCAGATGGTAATCTGTGGAGACAGGTGGTGTCTGACACTTGCATTTCTGCTTGCAGCTGAGGCAGGGACAGTTTTGCAGCAAGGGATGGGGAAGAGCTTTGAAGTGGTCAGAAAGAATAAGAGCTTGGTTGGGGAAAATAAGAGTAGTGGAAAAATATTCCTGGGTGATATTTAGGCAAGGAGGGAAGCAAGAGAGGAAAGAGGAGGGAAAAAACCCTAAAAAACCAGAGTATACTTCTGTGTTTTTGTCTGTCAAACTATCTAGTATGTGCTCTCCTTTCCACACCAGTGAATCCCGTGATTACCCTATAAATAAAACTTTTTATTTTAAATGCAAACACTGCGTGAAGTTATTAATCTCTTATAAATGCTTGTGGCAGCTTAGCATTAGAGAGAGTACTTTCGGGGATTTTTTTTTTTGCATACAAATTAATCTGTCAGGCTGTCACATTTAAGACTCATCAATTCACATTTGACTGATACCACAAATTTTGAAGGCACAGTCTTAGAGCTGAGTTAAATCGAAGTGATCTTTTGTTTTTCAGAGCAGCATTGTGTTCATGTCAGTCCACTTGTCCAGTCCTGAGAGTTGTTTTGGTGAAGACCTCTAATAACTCTTGACTGATTAAAGTTCAAAACCAAGATTTACAGGCTGCTCAGCCGCTCTATTAGGCACGATCAGGAAAACATACAGTGGCATCTAAACAATAAAAATACGGGACTGTGGTGGAGGGGAAGACATCGTGTATAATTCCAGGAGTAGTTTGTAAGTTTTCTGCCTGTAGCTACCAGTCAGAACAGTTCTTTGACCTGCTTGGCAGTTCCCTAGGAGTTTCTTATCAGCACTGGTTTTCATACTGTGCATTTCTCTTTTCCAAGCATTTCCAGGTGGATGTACAGACTTTATCTGGTTCTTTTCCGCCCCTTCCATTGCTTACTGCTGCGTGTACGTTGCCTTGTTCTGTCTCCTTCCTTAGTGTTGACATCTTTGAGCTCTCTTTATAATTATTTCTCTCCTTCAACCATTCTTACATACATAGGGTGTACTTTATGAAACTGATCTGAAGCACTCCCCCCACCCCCGCCCCTGCTTTGTTTTGTTTGTTTATGACCTGATCGGGAAAAGTGATTCCATCTGACATGCCACTGATCACAGTATGGGCACAGTATGTACGGATGGTGAATTTAATTTAAATTTACTGGGAATTTGCTGTCAAGTTTGTGCGTAGTTTGTGATCTCATGGGAAAAATGCTGAGTTACAGTTGGGATTTTCATAGAGTCATAGAATTTTTAAGGTTGGAAAAGATCTCCAAGGTCTCCAACCGTCAACCTAACACCACCATGTTCCCTAAACGCATTTGCACGCATTTTTCAAAAAAAATGAATGAGGTCCTGAAGAAATCCTCAGAGGAAAAAAACAAAACATTGTCCTTTCCAGTGCTTGAGGGAAGCTAACTCTGTCCTGTAGAAACATCCAGTCCTCTTTGACTAGTAAACTGAACCACTGCCTTGTGGCAAACTGTTCCATGGACTTCCTGAATATTGTGTGAAGGGCAATTATTGGTACAGGACTAAAAAACATCATGTGGATTTCCACTACTTGTAATTGTTGATATTCTCAAAGGGATGGGGTGGGGAAAGAATGAACCAAACAGGTTGAATATCATTGTGCAGAACTAAATGGATTTTACTTAACATAAAAGTAGCTGCAACAGAGAGGTGTGATGTATGTTGTTGCTGAATACAAAGGAGAGAATTTATCTTATTGTAAAATACCAATTGTCAAATGAATTTTAGTTTCATTTCTGTCATTGTTTTTTGTTTTAGGTCCTGTTTAATATGATTGTAGAAGTGCCTCGTTGGACGAATGCAAAAATGGAGGTAATTAAGAAAAATACATTAATTATATGGGTGTTTGTGAAAGTTATGACAATGCAGTGGCTTCCAATAGTCAGAGTTTAATCAAAGCTTGGATTACTCTTCACACGTAAAATTTTCTCTGTTAATAAATTAATTTGAAGTTGCGCATGCGGACACTTTCCTTGCAATTATAAAAAATGTTGAGGTTCTAATTTTGTTTCCCTTCCTTACATGAGCACTGCTTCTTGACAGCCCTCTGACTGCAGAGTGCAGCATACCTTTAGCAGAGTCCTAGAGCACTGGGTTGTGGGACGTTGTCCAGTGTTTAGTCTTACTCTTGCTTGTACAGCATTCCACTCAGAGGATTTAATTCCTCTCGTTTCTGCTATATAGTATGTTAGGCCAAATCCTAACAAATGAAGTTGCAAATGAAAAGGTATTTCCCTGTGACGAAAAAAAAAAATACTTGGGGACCTCACTGATTCAAAGTATCTACTCCTGCAGGGAGATACATTAAAAATAGAGCCTAGTGGGTTGTTCCTTTGCACCTACAATGTAGAAAGTGACTAACTTTTCATCTGTGCCGTTTATTAAACAACAGATCTCAGCAGGACATGACCTATCTTCTTGAACATTTGTATTAATTTTAAGGATGCTTTCTGGATGCTTTTAAGGAAGTTTGTGGTTGTTTTATTAACTATTTTGGTTATTAAAAGTAATACCATAGAACCTCCCCAGCCTGTTACTTCGGAATTTTATTTTCTCCTTTCCCTGATGCTGGAAAATAATTTGAACTGTGTTTACCACCACAGTTGTTATTCTACAAGCAAGATTACCTTGGATATTTACCTTGTATTTTAAGATGATGATTTATTGTGGAAGTAGAGTTCTCTTTTGCAGAGTTTCCTATTGCCAGCACTATTTGAACTGTCTATGTAAAGATCTAGTTGTTCTCCCTCCTCTTTTCTCGGCACCTTATATCAAGGGTAGGAAAGTTTGCTGTCTTGTTAGGTTCAGAAATCAGTGGGTTTATACTTTTCTGTCTTGACAGGGGAGACCAACTTTTAATATACTTGAGATTTCCTGTATTAATTGTTAAGGCAGTTGTCTTGCCTTGCCACTGTGTCCTGTCAGTCCTTCAGTCCAGACTGTGGTAAGGTGCTAAGACCAGGTCTTGTCTGCCTCTCTGTCCTGAGATTCCCTCATGTGGAATGGAGACTGCAGGAAATTAAACCTTGCCTTAGGATGAATGTTTTCCACTATTACATCCCCAGTGCCAGATCTCCTGCTCATCAGTTTGTAGTATTTCTGTTGTTCTACCCTTGATTTTATTGAAGGTGCTCTTTTCATGAGACTCGTCTGCTGTTGTCAGTTACTCTTTGTCTGGGTTTATATCAAGAAAAAGCATTGCTGAGCTCCACCTCTGTCACAGTTGCAGGTGGCATATTCAAGGTGTACACCGTTAAGTTATGACTGGAAGCAGGTGGAATCAAGTGTGAACCTTGGATCTCAGCTCTTGGGGAGGGTTTACTTGTGGAATAAGTGCATGCTATTGACAGTTGGATATGGTTCAAAAAGGTGGAATCCCTTTGGGATGGCTTTGGTGGTGGTGCTTTAGGTAAAGTACAATGATGTTTGAAAAAGAGTATGGACTAAGGGCTGTGTGCTTATGCATGTAAGCTGTGTACTGCTTGAGCCTGTAACAAGTGTCGTGCCGTTCAGATGAGTATTTGTAAGCCAGAGCTGAGCTAACATGGGTTGGGTTGTGGTGTGGAGTGTCAAAAGGATGGTTACAGTGAACTAGCTGATGTAGGTAACTCATATGGCAGTGTGTTTTTATTTGAGGTTTTGGGGAGGATGATGACAATAATAAACTGTTCAGCTTTAATTAGTTCAGTCCTTCTGTGAGTGCTTCTTGGGGAATAAGAATGCTGCTTTCTAATGCTAGCTTAACTTGTTCCAAATCGGCGTTAAGTTGGCATTTGGTGACTATGCAGAACTTGTGCTTACTAAAAAGTATTTGTATGCGGAGAGGTAGTGGAGAGAGGGGGTGTTTGCAATAGGAGAGCAATGAACAGGGGGTGAGGAGAAGATGAAACCTTTTCCCTGTTGCTGTCAAAGCCTCTGTTGTCAGAAGAACTTGTGCTGCCATTTGCATGTCTGTTGAACTTGTACTGGAAAGTGCAAGAGCTTCTGACTTAAGAAGTTTCACTATTTATGTTTGACCATGACAGTCTCCTTATAAATGTATTACTTTCTCTTCTAGATTCATTTTTTCTTGCATACTTCACAACGTTATTTAAAACCTTAATAAGCTGCTTTTTGAATGTGACCCTTGAGATTTAGAATGAGGCTATCATACTTTTAATACTTCTTAAACCACAAGCACATGCTCCCAGTTGGATCTTTCTAACTGGTTGGGTACAGAATGAATTGCTTTCCATTTTACCGTTCTCCGTTTCTCTCTCTCTTTCTCTCTTTTTCACGATCTGCTTAGATTGCCACTGAGGAGCCGTTGAATCCCATTAAACAAGACGTAAAGAAAGGCAAGCTTCGATATGTGGCAAATATCTTTCCTCACAAGGGTTATATATGGAATTATGGTGCCCTCCCACAGGTAACATTTTTGTTATAATGGTGAAACTTTTCTGTCTTCTGTGTAAATTGCCTTGTAAATCTTGGGTACTGCCGGAATGCAAATCAGCTGCAAGAGGGATGTTTCTCTTTGATACATCTGTAAATTAGGATTTTTTTTTTTATGTTGAGCTTTACTGTGTTCATAAATTTTGATCAGAATTTGGGTGTGGGTGTAAATGTGTGCTGTGTTTTAGGAAGGAGTTAAATGAGTGAGAAATCTTGAATCTTTAGTCTGCATCTCTGTACTATAGTGATGGAATTAAACTGTCATGATGTGCTGTTCAAGAACACTTTGTCAAGTAGCCCTTTTTTTTGCTTAAACAAGGCATTTTTAAAAAAAAAAATTTTGGATTTCATGTATTGCAGCATGTATTTAACTGGGATTTCTTAGTCTCTTTAACAAAGAGTAATACAAGGGCTGTTCTTTTTTTAGATTAAACCTCAACGGCCTTAGTTAACTTTTCTCTGAGCTGTGAGACTTTACTTAAATGACACATTTAAAACTTTGAGCATTGAAAAAGCCTAGCTAATGGCTGAAATTTTGAGTATAATGAAAAGTTTTAAACTTTACATTTTTGTGACTAACACATTGGACTTAAATTAGTACTGAAGAACATGACGGAGCTAGAAAAGAATAATTTATTTTCTTTACACTTAACTGCATGAAAGCAATGAAAGTTTATTCCTGAATAATCTGCTTATGTATTTGATCCCTGAAGAGGAGATACCGGGCAGGTGCTGGAGTATAGCAATGAAGTTCTTTTCCAGTCAGCAGTCTCAGTAGACAAAGTTTCCAAGTGTAGTTGGGAACTAGCAATTCCAGTTAATATTTTGAAATTTATGTGTGCCTTAGTACAAAGCCAAAGTTAAACATTTGAATATTTTTCTGCACAGAGTGCATTATTTCGGACTGATAACACTTTCCCCAGAAGAAACATTCAGCTCCTGTTGTTACCTTGTGGGTCAGAGAGGGCTGGAGATAATTGTAATTTGTATTTTCTGTAGTAACTTTAAATACCAGCTGGATCATTACACCTCCAATTGTTGAAGTCTAGATGGTGCTCCAGATTCCTACTAGCAGCTGTAACAAACAAAATCCAATTCAGTGGCTATGTTGTCACAAGAGGACTTTTCAGCAGGATCAGCAGTTGCCAGAAGTTCAACCCTAGTAAAAGGCTTAATGATACATATTCATGGCTGCTGTTTTATGCTGTGGAACAGAGAAGAAAGAAAAGACAGTATGACTATCGTTATTGCAGGAGTTGCTATACTGTCCCGAGAAAATATCGTTCCTAGCAAGCTTTCCTTCTAACCTACAGGTGGAGGGGTGTAGCTGGGCAGGAGAAAAGTACTGGTATAATGCAGCCTTAAATAAAAAGCCCTTTGGAGGACTACTGGAAAAATAAGTTTTAAGTTTAAATTCTCTCTTGACTGCACTTCAGCAGTTATTTGGTAATGATTCTGCTACCTAAACACCTGAGCATTTGCTTTTCACCATTTTGCATTTTAGTATCAGTCAAGTTCTCAAGAAAAAGTTTGAGGTGGAGGTTTGACCATGGACAGGAGGAGCTAACAGTATAGCTCCTTGAAAAAAAAGGTTTTTCTAACCTTTTCAACAAAACTTTGGACTCAAAATTCTTGCCAGAAAAACTTCTCAAGTTTAGAATGGGTTACTCCGTACTAGCCAGTAAGAGACAAAACAAGTGCTGGTGTAGTAATTAAGTCAGTATAAATTCCTTGCTTGTGCAAAGCTCAGAGCAGGGGTTTGAACTTGCCTCCTGGAGAAGCTTCTTTGGTCTTAATCTGTTGGCTGTTCTTGGGAATGTACACATCTCAAAATACTCAGAAATCTTTCATATCTGAATCTGAAGACTTTAAAAAGCTGATTGGATGCTGACAAATGCATACCTAGAAGCTTGATTAGCTCAAAATCTAGATGTTTTTGAAAGCAACTTAGGTTATTGCCATGGTATTTGAAGACTGTAATAAGAATATGATTGTAGGATGCACTGTTTTAGTCCCATAACCACTAATAACCAGAAAAATACGTACTCAGGGTCCTCTGATGCCTTAATCACCGCAATTTGATAACGTATGTCTGTTCAGTCGCTAATGCAGTTAGTATTTTTTTTTACTCTGTCCTCAGTAATCCTCATGTTACTTGTCCTGAGTTTGACGATGAGTTACTCAACATCAGTCCATTGGCTCTTTATTTGTTTTTATTTTTCCCATTGAGCAAGCCTGTTCTCAGAAAGCTTATGTTTTTGATGGTGTTTTTATTAATCTTAGTAATTTAGTGGTTAGATAAATTGTAATTGCAGATCAGCTGGTAACTGATAATTCTCTTTCTTTTGACAGACCTGGGAAGATCCAAACCATACGGATAATATTACAGGATTTTGTGGGGATAATGATCCTATTGATGTTTGTGAAATAGGTTCAAAGGTTTGTCTTTATCAGGATTAATTTAATTCATCAAGGATAATTTAATAATTTGGTAACAACTTCTTGAAAGACGGGCAGATGAGAAACAAGAAAAGATGGTAGTAGTCTCAGAGGATGACAAAAATACGAGTAGAGGATCTGAGGAGGGAATAGGTAAGAAAATGGATTTTTAAAAAGGAGAAAAAAAGCATGATTTGGTAAAGTCTGTGTACTGGGTAAAAGGGAAAATAAGAGAACACTACTTTTAAGTTCTATGGCTGGACAGTGAGTTTTGAGTGAAGGAGGAGGGGGTTAAGATTTTTGGGGAAAGAAAAGATTTATTTCTTTTTCCGCTTATTAGCAGTACTGGAGTTAGGAACAGGTTTCTGAAATATGAGGAAGTACGGCAGCGTCATGCACATAAAATTACAAGGTCAGACCCGCAAAGGAGGTAGGTTTGAGTTTTCTCATGGGTGAAAACAGAAGTAAATCCCTCTCCTCTAGAGAAGACGACAGGAACCTGTTGCAGTGTGTGATGGTTTAACCCCACTCTGTAGCTAAAATACAGTGGTCGCTCACTCAGTTCCCCCTTTCACCACCCCCCTAATGGGATGGGGAGGAGAATCGGGAAAGAAAAAAAGGTAAAACTTGTGGGTTGAGATAAAAACTGTTTAAGAGAACAACAAAGGAAGAGAAAGCAGATATGGAAAACAAAAACAATAACAGAATATACTTAAGCACATAATTTACGGTACAATAGCTCACAGTGGATCCTGATACCCAGCTTGCTCCCAAGTAGCAAAACCTGCCCCTCAGCACTGTCCCCGCTTTATATACTGAGCATGACATCAGGTAGTATTGAATAGCCCTTAATTTGTTTAAGCTGTCCCAACTGTGTCCCTCAGCCAGGGGTTCCAACAGCTCCAGCTACTCTCCCAGCTCAGGTGAACATTAACTCTGTCCTAGCCAGAGCCAGGAGATGGTGTTGCAGAGTTATGAGGTACGGAGTGCGTGGATGAAAAAGAGGTGCAGCAAACACCATTAGCAGGTGTAGGGTTTAGCTCACTGAAATGAAATTCTACATATCTGGAGGCAGCAAAGAATAGAGCAGTTTCCCATGGTATCAAAGATGGGGTTATGAAATGGATGAGTTTGGAAGAGGGATCTCTTGGGATATTTTAGGTAAGGGGTAATTCTTGGGGTTAACCTCAGTGAAGGTGGCTTTATTTGAGGAAAGGAACCTAAAGCTGAATGTCAAGAAATCCAGAAAGAGTTATAAAGGGGATATTAGCTGGTACAGGGAAGGTTCCCAAGAAAGTGCAAAAAAAGAGTTGTGCTGATATTTCTGAGGAGGGGGGTGTGTTTTTGTATGTGTTTATTGGAGTCTAGAGGAAGGAGCAGCAAGGGCTAGATTAAGACCAAGAGTTGTGAAAATAGAGTCAAGAGGCAGGAAGGAGTTAAAAAAAAAAAAAAGAGAATGAGATACTTTTGACTTGCATTCTGGGATGAACATCAAGAAGATGTGAAGGAAGTAGGGTAGAAGAAAAAATTTTCTAGCTTGTGTTGTCTACTTAAATACTGACTGGAGGATTGAGGGTTGGAGAACAGCAATGGTGCGAGAAAGGCTAACAATGTTAAATGTACTGGATTTACAGATCTAGCTTGCAATTATGTTAGCTGCTGGTCAAAAATGTAGTAAAACTAGTTTGTCTGTAAGGTAAAAGAGAATTTCTCTGTAGTGTTTTCCAAATCTTTGAGTATATCTTCTCTTTCAGATTCGTTCTTCTGGTGAGATTGTTCAGGTCAAGGTCTTGGGTGTTTTAGCTCTTGTTGATGAAGGAGAGACAGATTGGAAGATAATTGCTATCAGTGTGGATGACCCAGAAGCTCAGAAAATCCACGGCAAGTATTTTTATCTTTCTTAAAGCAAGTTATTTCAGCAACTTGCGCAGTACAATGGTACCTAAGTTTAGGCCATCCAGAATGAGAAGAGGCAGACAGCAGAAAGGCAAGAGGATTTGGGGTTTTTTTTCTTTCTTTTTTTTTTTTTAATTTAAATCAGGTGCTTCATTCAAGGAGGGCATATGTGCTTTCATACTAAGCTTTTGAGAAGGTTCACTTGGATTTTCAAGAGGACCTGTCATGCAGAAGGTCTTTTGACTTCTGAAACATAACTGGCTTAGAAAGTGACCTCTTAAAATTACAGGCTTATCTCCTGTGTAATAGTGCATATTTACCCACTCAGATTATGTAGCAGACTGCTATTTTCCTTGTTGAAAGTGTTTGTTCCTTTTATATTTGCAGGCATTGTGTTGCATTCTGAAAAGGGCTGTATGTTTCCAATGTTTTGTCACTTGTATCTGGGTTACTTCCAGAGTTTGTTGCCTAGTATGAACAATTAGGTTTCACCTTTTACCTTGAAAATTTGGAAAGTAAACTGCTAATGGAGCTCACCCTAGTATCAGCCTTGATGATAGCTAGCTCTGGAGGGGGAAATATCCTGTCCAGACTTGTCGTCCTTGTGACCATGCTTCTGCTATCCAAATGGAACTCAAGTACTAAAATACGTCTGTGCGAATAGCACGTCAGGTGTAATTCTGCTTGCGGACTGTTTGTTAAGAAGATAATATAGATGTGTAAAACCTGCATGGAGTTAGGTTTTTACAGCACAAGTGAAGTGCAGCTTTTCTCTGGATTAACAGAGGTTCACGTCCTCAAATGCAATGTTACTGGGAATCATGAGAATTAAGTGAGGAGGTTTGTCTAAAAGCAGTGATAGTTGTGAGATGAAAAACCATAAATACCATCAGGTACGTACAATCAGAGCCTGCTCTTTGTTGGTAGGGAGCACCAAGGCACAGACTGGCCTTTCTGTTGGAATAGGGCTATCCAGTAGCTTTTTAAGGAGTTATGTTTCTAGGCCATTGAGGCTTTTTCTCGGTTTCTAAATGTCAAGTAAGTATACCACTGGATTGGCTCTTCATTCTCAGTTTTCTTGCAGGTTGCTTTCACATGGAGAATACTTGGCTTGTGGGGAAAGACGGGGAGAAGAGGAAATGAGGAAAAGGAAACTCTTGGGTTGATGCTGATTAAAATCATTGGGCAGATGAATTGCTACATAGTGTTTATGACTCTTTAACTACTTTGACAGTTAGAGATTAAGAAGTTCAGCTTAAGGAAATAGTAAGTAATAGTTTGCTGTTAATGTTAGTACCAATTTAAACCTCTCTATAATGTCTAGTGAAATGTGATGTGTCAGTAGTTAAAAGACAAAAAATTAGCACTTTATTTCTATACAGTATTCTGTTTGACTCTCACCCTTTTTCCTTAACAATTTCAGAGAGAGTTTAATCAGAAAAGTGGGTGAGAGAATTTAAAAGGAGTTCATTAAGTAGGGGTAAAACTGAGACAGTTCATACTGCTAGGTTGAGTAGCTCTATTTGAAAGCCCTCTGTTTTGTTTTGGTTTTTTCAGGTAATGACTGGTTTGTCAGCTGTGTTACATCTTTAGTTTGGGAGAGGAGTAAGAGTTTGTCTTGTTTTAAAGAAAAAAAAAAAAAAGAAAGAAAAAAGGTGGCAAACTATTGCCTCTAGTTGATTCCTGCATATGTCCTTTCTTATCAGAAAAAACATGGAAAACTTTGAGAACTGTCCTTCTGAGGTTCAGAAAAGTGCAGAAATATTTATTCTGTTTCATATTATTTCCCTTTGGGATTGGAATTGCAGTCCAGAATTTACAAAAGTTAAAAGAAGAAAAAAAAAAAAGCCCCCATCTGCTTTCGCAAAACATTACTAGCTTACAGTGTTTAACAGTGATGCTTTTTCAGTCTGAAAACAAACAAATCTGTTGGAGTAGGCAGTACAATATGTCCTTTTATACTTGTTTTTCCCCCTTCCCAAAGATGTTAATTATTTCAACATAAGCTACAGATAAAACTGGTATCTCCCTCAATATTTGACGTGCTGCTGTGTTACTGTGGTGGCCTCAAATGAGGCTGAATGTTGCCTTCTAAGTCTGTCCAGTCATTTTTGTATAATTTCATAAACATTTTTAATTGAACTAAGAATCATCACGTTTGCTTTCAGCTCAGTATGTGCACAGTCCCCAGTGAACATTTGGAAAAGATAATTCTGAGACACCAGAGTGGTGATTACTTGCAAACCCCATCCTGAGCCCATGCAGTGTGTTAACTCCTCTTGCTGCTTTAAGCACACCCCAGGTACTCTGTATATTCTCCTTCTGGGATTGTAATCATTCTCATGAGTGCAATTGATTTTCCTGAAACTTCACAGAACTTAAAACTGAGCAGTCCCAACTTGTGAGCAGTTCTCATTGTTTATTCGTAGCACTCCACTGTATTGTGTCCTGCAGGCATTTATTGATAAATACTGGTTTAAATTGGAAACTCTGCTTAGAACTCTCTTTCACACAGAGCAATGAGAAACTCTAGTTTATAGTGACAATATCCAGGAATGATAAGCAATACTTAGCACCTATTCAAGTGGGAATCAGTGGGAATAATAGAGGCTTGCTGTCTTTTTTGACTGACTTTGGAAGGTAATCTGTTTGAAATTATAGCACTTAATACCGGTGGGCATGGGGACAATATCACTCCAAATACAAGTGGTGTGTAAGATGCAGGTATGTGTGTGGGAAAGTTTCTCTTAGACTAGAGCTGGGCATCTTCAGATTTATCTATTTCAATAAGGTCTGTCTTTGTGGCTACTTGAAAGCTGCTGCATTGTGTTTCTGCTGAGGCTGTTGCTAGGCAGATGGCTGTTAGCAGACCAGCAAAGCAACTTCAGACCAAGCAAGTCTGGGAAGGAGTCTAAAAGCTCTCCGTACACTGCAACACTAAATCTTGGTGGTGTAATAGGCCTGGCTGCTTTTCTTGGTTATTGTCGTTGCTTTTTGTTTGGGTTTTGTAAAATACTGACCAGGAGAAGCAGCAAATTCTTGGACTGGGAAGGCTGCTTGTCTGCTTATCTCATAATTTGGATTGAAATTAATATATTGCAATTCATATAAGTTTTTCTGATGTGCTTTACAAGGTTGGGCTCAGAAAGGATGAGCAATATTTTTGTGCTGTAATTTGGTCTAAATGTATATGGCATCTTCGTATATGGACAAAAGGCTTTGAAAATCACTGGCAGTTGAAGCAGGAAGTGCATTTGAAGCAGCTTATGAAAAGTCTGGCTCTCAAAAGGTCATCTTGCTTTCTCTGAGCAAATTGGACAAATCATGTATGGCTGAATGGCATTTTGGAGGTGATTTACTGGCCTGGAATCTTAGCAGCCGTTTTTTGCTGTTGCTCACTGGAAAGATGCCTGTATGTGTTTGAGAGCAGTTGGTGATTTCTACTGGTTCTGTTGTACTACCATTTCCTGGCCCAGGTATAGTTAACTGTGCTATGTTGCCATGCTTCTTTCCCAATGTGCAACTCAAGATTGGCTTTTTGAGTTCTATTTTAGAACTTAAAATGGCAAAACCAAAGCATATTGCATACTTTGTACCGTATATTGTTATAGACCCTTGCATGTGAGTGTATTTATATGCAGAGCAGCAGCAGAGGCCCTGAAAACCTTTGTTGTGGATTTGTGTAAGCATTCAATATAAAGAAATTAATTATCTGTACTGAAGCTCCCCTCCTACCCCCTCACACCATGCTGCACAAAATATACCAAATGCCTTTATATGGAATGTAGCCGCTGCTTCCTGTAAATGTTTATAAGACGTTATTAAAAGCATATGTCCTCTCTTCCCACAGACCTTGTTTAGAAAGCTTGCTGTGAGCATGTTGTTTTCGCTTTGCTTGCAAGAAGCAGCATCTGTGGTACTAAAAATGGTAGTTTTGTACAAATGCTTTTGTTGCTCTCTTTTGTAAAGCCAGATAGAATTGGGATCTATGTTTGCATTGACTCATTCCCTTGACAGAGAGCTAGCAGCAGTTGTTTGTGCCAGCCTCTAGAGATTTTCCTTATTGAGACTAAACTGCAACCCTTAATGTGATTAGCCATCTCTTTTTAACCCTTGGTGCTTAACTGTGGTGCCCAGCAAAATGAGACCTCTGGTTTTATGTGGGCAGCACAAAGAAATTACTGCCTAGAGCCTGGTGGGTAGGTGCTGATAATGTACCTGCAGGAGCTTGAGCTTGCTGCTACCATGCTTACTCAGCCCCTTTCACATCAGTGTGAGTACAGAGCTCTAAGGGAAGGTAAGCAGTCAGGGTCAGAAAAGAGAGTCTTAACAGCGTCAGCTGCAGAAAAGACCTCTAACTTTATTTTTTAATCATAATATGCAGCTAGTTTCTGTAGATACTAGTGCAGTAAAACACTGTGCTGCTTTTCGTGATCTTTTCTTTTACCTTTCTTTGCTTACTCTTCTGTTTTTTGAGTATATTTTTCTTCTTCTCCTGATATCCCAAAGATGCGGTTTGGATTTCAAAGTGGAGAACAAGCTGTCTTCCAGGCTTTTCTATGGTGCCTTTTAATGAACTGAAGAGGTAGCTGTTGAGTGATGGGAGAGCTGCTACTTTTCCTTCTATTTTGTGCTATGTACTGACTCCACAGAAACAGGATGAAGATTTGAGTTTGGTTTTTTTTTTTTTTGTTGCACTTTTTCCTGCAGCTTGCCACCAAGTCCCTTTATAATTTAGATGTTTTGGTTAATTTTTCTTTTTGTTTTTTCTTCAAACATTTAAGCTTCATTTAGTGCCTGGTAGCTGTACTTCATAATAAAGAATAGTGAAGTGAAGCATGGGGATGAAGGAGTATAACTTGCAAGGAACCAAGGAAATAAAAGCAACCACTATCTTCCTTCTTAAGTCCTCAAAACCAGAATATACAGCAGCCAGTACTTTAGGGGCCATATAATGCTGTAGCCTGGTTCTATTAGTCATTTTACCTGGGCAAGGTATTTTCCAGTAGTGAGAGTTTGAAATTCAGAGAGAGATTATTCCATCCATGAAGATGGTCATCCCTATCTTAAGGAGGTAATGAAAGCCTGCCCCAAAGCCTATTCTAATATTTGAGTCCTTTAAAGAAATAATAAACAAAGCCTATAAATAAGGTACAATAGCTGGGGAAGGGCCCGAGTGTCAGTTAGAGAGTACACCACTTATGATGAGCAGTTTTTATGGGAATAGGAGGCAAATAACCAAGTAGAAGGAATGGAGAAGCAGTGTTAGGAGAGAAGTTTGCTGGAATAGGAACCAGAAGAAAAGGAGCAGCAGTCTGAGAAAGTATACTTGAATTTAAGTAGTGTCTGGAGATGGAGATCTGGAGTTCACTACTGGGAGCCAAGGAAGTTGCTGCAGCAGCATGGTTTGCTTTACAGATTTGAGGAGATACTGTCTCTTCAACAAGTACTAGGAATTGTGAGTTCAAACCTCACAAGAGGAAGAGATTACAGGGGCTCAGGATGAGGGGAGGAGTGTCCAAATGAAGCATCCTGCCTCCATCCAAGACCTCACCCTTTTCTAAATCATTCCTTCTTGGTTGGTCTCACTCACCCGCCCACCCCAGTGAAAGGCTTCTTGTACTCTTACACATGTATTTCAGCTAGAAGACCTGCCTCTAGCACAGCCTTATGTGCCCTTGCTTTTTTCTGGGATTCTGCCAATGAAACTCCCTAATCTTCTACAGGCAGATGGCCGGCAGCCAAGTTCAAAATGTGTTTTACTCCGAGTCCATAAACACGTAGCCCTATTTAGTGTGTGCAGAAGCAAAAATTTATATAGGGTTCTTCAAAGTTTTGTGTTTTATTCTTCGGGTAGTGTGTGATCCAGTGGAATTTGGGAGTGGCGTCTATCAGATGCCTGTGAACACTCAGCATATCTTCTCACATAGGTTTGGTCTTATAGTTCAGTCCACATGGCATCTCTCTTGGTGGTCTGGAGAAATTGAAGGGTCTGTAGCACAAGACTTTTTCCTTTCTCTTACTGTTCTTTTTAGAAATACTTAAATTTCTTTGTTCGGATTCATAGACTAGATTTTAAAAAGACAGTTTAGGCACTTAAGGATGGAAATGCACATGCAATAAAAAGTCATCTTCCATTTCCATCACAAGTGACTGTGGGAGGGAAATAGATGGGAAGAGGAGGACTACACCAGCTACAAGAAGTCCTTGGTTTCCTGAAAGGACAAAATACTTTATTGTCTCAAAATCAATTAAAATTTTATTGAAGGCTTTTCCGCATAAACATATTACCAGAGGGTTAATTTGTCACTTGATTTGGCAAGTGACAGGAGTGATGGTAGTCTCACAGGACAATCCTGTAGAAGTTGATACGCACGGCAGAAGTAAATGTTCAAGATCATGAACTGTGTCTTTGCTATAGGGGTATAGCCCTCGAGCAGAATTGCTCTGTGACCGTTTAATCTCCCTGTACCCACTGGGGCAATGTTCATATTTATATCCCAAGGGCATCCTGCAGATGACATGGATTCCTCTTTGTGTCCTGTTCCATCTTTGCACAGTAGGCTTACAGAAGTAAAGGTAGACTTGACTTATCGCTGTGAGTATGCAGGTATCACGCGGTTATCAGTAGAGTGAGCGTTCAGTGCTCCTGGCACATACCTGTCTTGGATCTAATGGGTTGCATTTGGAAGTAATGTGAGTAAGGGGATGCCTTTGATATAACTTTGAGAAGTCAAGCCTGTATTTTGTTTTGAGGTGCTGGTTTAAAAATCCATGTGTTGAAATTGTTTTTACTAGCTATTCTTTCATTATCAAAAAATGCCTGTAGTCCCTACAGTTGCTGGGGAAAAAATACCTCACTGAATAATCTTAAGTCTTTCAAGGGGTACCTACTGAGATGAAAGCCTGTAAATATGGAATTTTCTTCCTCCTGTCACAAGTATGGTCCTTATATTCATTGTCCCTTTGGGTCTTAATTAATGAAGGGCAGGAGGCAGCTGGTTTACCTATTTAGTGTGGTTGTGAAATCGTAACGTAGCAACTATAGGCAGCTAATGTAATAAAGTGAAGTTCCCCAATGACTTTGAAAGTGCTCAGTGAAATCAAATTGCTTGCAGATCCTGTGCGAGACTTTAAAAAACAAATGGTACAAAAATTGTGCATAAAAATCACTAGTCTTTTTCTCTTTTTTTTTTTTTTTTTTTTTTTTTTTTTTTTTTTTTCTTTTTAACCTACAGATATTGATGATGTCAAGAAGTACAAACCAGGTTACCTTGAGGCTACGATTGACTGGTTCCGATTATATAAAGTCCCTGATGGTAAACCAGAAAATCAGTTTGCTTTTAATGGAGAATATAAAGACAAGGTGAAGATAATCCAAAATTAAAGATGCATCTTTGTCTCATATGGCCAATTCAATACATCCTAGATTTTTTTTAATTGTAAAGGAGGAGGTTTAACAAAAATTATTTTTATTTGATGGATCTTTGAATACATTTTATTAGACTAGGAATAAATAATGTTTGCTCTCTTCCATTTTATTCAGGGAAAATGCATAGGTTAAGAGAAGTGCGCAAAAAACCACTCAGGAGTAGTCCTGATGAGACTTGCACACGCATCTGTAGGCTTGTAGTTGTTTTCCATAGCATTTTCATTCTCCCTGTCAGAGGAATAAACAGATTTTCTTTTCAGGTATTTTTTCAGTCTTGATTTATAAATTTTCCTAACTTTTTTTTTTTTAAGGTTATGCAGTTTAAGATAGTAGGTTACAGATTTCTTCGTATTTGGTATTCGCTCAGGACATAATTTTTCATGATAATTCTGCTTAAAAGCATTTGAGCTGGTTTTGGCTTGAAGGCTGAAAATTTTTTTTTCCCCCTTTTTTAGGAAAAATAATGACACTTTAAATTATCTACAGTAAAAATGACCAGTGTTTGAAAGGAGAGTGGACCTGGTAGCAGACCTTGCTGAAGAAAATACTTTCTTTATTTTTTTCCCCAGAGGAAATGGACTGATTTGAGTAAAAGTGCTTTGCCAATCATGTATTGCACACTCTCTGAAGACTATTTTTGGTGAAAAATCACTGGTTCCTAATGAATGATGTCCATATGTCAGCTTGTTCAGCCTTGCGGTGTGCTATCAAAGTTACAAAATGCCTTCTAACCAACACAGACAACTTTACGTGTTTTGTCTCGTTAAAGAGATGTCCTGACTCCCCTCCGCACTAAAACTGTCTTTTAAATCAATCAAATGTAGAGTTGTAAGGCATGATAACCTGGTCTTTCCCCTGTTCTCCCAGGGACTACTCTTAGAGCTTTTCCTGCTCTGTAAAGCATAGTGTGGCTCTGTAGTGAGTGTTTAACAGGGTATATCCCTGTCAGGCCATTGGAGTTCAGGCTTGAAGCTCTAAATGCCCTCAGATAACTGGTTTGGAGCACTTGGATAATTCTCAAGTGTTTCTAGAGACCCAGGATGTGGCAAGGCGGCCGTGGCTGTGCTCCAGCAGCTCTGGTGAAGTTCACAATGTTCCCGTGGCATTTTGCCAAGTCACTCCTTGTTAGGAAATGTGAATGTTCTGTTGGCAGCTTTTTGCAAGCCAGTCTAGATATCTAGATATCATCATCTGGACACCGAAGGCTTGCTTTACCTTTTTTTTTTTTTTTTTAAGCTTTTTCATAGCTGCCTCCAATGTTAGTTTTGGTTTTAAACAAAAACTGTTAAGCAGCTGACATGTTATGTTGTTGCAAATACTTAAGCAATTGATTGGGCGAATAATGAAGTAACTACAAATTTTGCCACCAGAGGGGAAACACTGATGTGTAAGTGTAACAGAGGAGTCATAGCTCACAGGCTTTGTCTCATTTAGGACCTGGTACAGTTTTCTACAGCTATAGGTATCTCCTTAGCATCTAGTGCTGATTTCATTTTTTGTGCAGCCTTTGTGTTTTCTGGTTGTAGACTGAGTCCTGAATGTGTTGCCAGTGTATTTGACAGATAGTGAAGTTTGTTTCTTTTCATAAAAAGGGTGTTATATTTTCCAGAAATTTAATGAGGCGTTGAAGGAGGCCCCTTAAAATAACACATGAAAAAGTATGTTTTAATAAACTAATTCTATGGCTTATTTTCTGTTTAATAACATTTTAAATCATAAATTTTTCCTTGATGTAATCTAGGATTTTGCTGTTGAAATTATTAAATCCACCCATGAATACTGGAAAGCTTTGCTTCACAAAAAAGCTGATGGAGGTACTATTAAGTGGTAAGCATCCAGTCATGTCTTTTCCTCTTTGTATTGTGCTAGTGCTGATGGTATTCAACATGTGGCAGCTGTGCATGAACTCCTTGGGTTTTTTTTACTTTGAGATGACAGGAATACTCATGGTTCTGATTTGTAATTAACTGGCAATAGACTATGATTGACTAATTGTACCTTGTATAATGATGATTTACTGGTAAGTGGTTACAAAAATATATTAATTAGAAGATAAGAGGGCTGGAGCACCTCTTCCATGAGGACAGGCTGAGAGAGTTGGGGCTGTTCAGCCTGGAGAAGAGGAGGCTCCGGGGAGACCTGATAGTGGTCTTCCAGTACCTCAAGGGGGCCTACGAGAAAGGCGGGGAAAAACTCTTCAGCACGGCCTGTTGTGAAAGGATGAGGAGTAATGGTTTCAAAATAGAAGGAGGCAGATTTACATTAGACATCAGGAAAAAAATTTTTACAATGAGGGTGGTAGAACACTGGCACAAGTTACCCAGAGAGGTGGTGGAAGCCCCATCCCTGGAAACGTTCAAGGCCAGGTTGGACGAGGCTCTGAGCAACCTGATCTAGTCAGGGATGTCCCTGCTTCTTGCAGGGGGGGTTGGACTAGATGGCCTTTGAAGGTCCCTTCCAACTCTAACCATTCTATCATTCTATATAAAATGACATAAAATAACATAGGTTACTTCAACTTTAGAGAAATGGCCCCAGAGTGTTTGGGTTCATTTTGGGAGAATCTTAGTATCCCATACAAAGCCTCTTGTCACTGTTTATTCCATCCTTCAGTTTTGGCCTTGATCATTCCGGAGGCACTTTAAGCTTCATCTTGATGAAATTAAAAAATAATTAAAATGGCGTTCCATGAAAGGATATATGTTCATAGGGAAACATTTGTGTACAGTATTTGGTCCCAGAGTTTGTCCGCTCTGTGGAAGCGGTACAGGTGTCTGCTGCTTTATGTAGGAGCAGAGCTTTGACCTGTTTTTTCCTTCTTGTTAGATACTGCAGGCAGGTTACTGCAAACCAAGGGTGGCCTGCCACAGAATCTGGCCATCCTTCAAGGCACGGGAGACGGGGATATTAGGATCATCTGTGCTAGTCATCTAGGTGCTCTTCAGCTCCCTCAGGAAGTGCCAGTTTCTCTCTACTGACTTTGGGGAGCATTTATTTTCTTAGCTGTGGTCCTCCTCTGAGTTGTACCTAAATTAGCTGCCAGAAGCACTGAGTGTCAGCACTGCTTGCATTAATATAGTGTGTGTAGCCTAAAAAATTCCCTCAAAGCCAAAGAAACAAAAAACACCCCTCCATGCCCCTGTTCCCTTCAACATTACTAGTTACTTCGTGTTTTTGACTTCTTCATTTCATAGAATTTCTGAACTCTGTATGGGAAGATGTTGTTTTTTCCGTAGGCACTTAATTGTGTGTGTCTCTTTTTCACTGACTGATGAAACACATTTTTGTTGTTGTTTTTCAGCACAAATGTTCTGGTGAGTGGCAGTCCATTTTGTTGCAGCGAGGAGGATGCCCGATCGATTGTGCAGTCGGTAAGGATAATATTTCCTTTTTCCCCCACTCTTTTTTATAAAAGTAATTAATAGGAAAAGAATATTCAGAGCTCCAGAACAGAAATAAAGTAGTTAAATTGAAATAGTCCTTAAACAAAAATTCAAGACATAAAGTAAAAGGAGGAGCACAGAGGTTGTAGGGGAAATGCAAGCATCATGATATAAACCTTTCATTGCAGTGGTCCAATTGTGCTTTCTGGCAGGTTTGTTACTGTTCTGGTGGGGGTTTTTTGTTTTGTTTGTTTTCTCCTTCTGTAGTGCTGTTTCTTCTGATCCTCAATGGCAAGATGGACTGCTATTTGTATCTAGCCTGCTGTCTTCTCCGTCTCCCGTTGCCATGAGTTACCACCCAGTGTTAGAACTCATTGACTAGCTGACTGTAGTCCCTAATCACTAAAGGGATCCTTTGTTTGTCTACTTGCATAATTAAATGCATTGCTATAAGAGAGGGGGATGGTTTTTTTGAATGTTTCTTAAAGAATGCCTGTCATATTCTGAAAATTAACTTAAAATTAAAACATGCAGGTTTCCTATTGGGGTGAGAAAAACGTCCTGCAGGTCTGATGCTTTCATGTTCAAATGCTAGTGGGGAAGAATTTCTTCTATTTTGAAATATACTAGTTTGGATGCCAGAACTTAAGCAAAGTTACCAGAAATTACATGGAGAAAAGTACCCCCAAGTATTACCTTTTTTCTTTTTTTTTTTTTCTTTTTTCTTTTTTTTGTAACATATGCTGTGATTGAGCCTGTGCCCATGACCACATGAGTGTGACAGGTATTTTGAACATGTGCTGCCTGGGCAGTCAGTGTTTTGCCCCAGTAGTCACAGTAATTATGCAAGTTCAGGTGTCAGAGGAGACCGACTGTGCAGTCAACATTCCAACAGTGTTTCTAGTAAGAATGTGTTGTCCTGAGCAGTGTTTTGTCACAGGCAAGACTGTCAGTTGCAAAGAAAAGTTGGTTTAGCTCATAAAGAAGTGTCAAACCTAACTTTTTCCTACTCAGGTCTCTTGCTTCAGCACTTCTTTAAAAGTACATTTATGGTTGCACTTGTGAATTAATGAAACCAAATCTCATTTTGGTATTCAAATTTGGTTTTAGATACGTCAGTCACAGCTATAAACAAATATTTACCTCCTCTATAGTTTTGCATTTACAATAACTTTTAGTGAGTGTTTAAATGCAAGTAGAATTTCAAGTTCGAACATACTTGGATGGTGACAAACCTGCAAAGTGGTATTTCCTTTTGCATTCTGTGCTGTTTGTACATTGACGTATGTAGGGTAAATAATTACCTGTTTAAATCAGTAATGTCCATTATTTTGCCTCTTAATAACAAATCAAATTTTTTCCCTGGTTTTTGAGGGGGAGGTTAGTAAAATAGGTACCTTATATCAAACTTTAATGTCTTATTTAAGCATTTACCTTCTTATCAAATATTATAACTTCCTGGCTTTTTTGTGCCTTACATTATTTTCTTTAAGTGATACTGTTTTTGTGAAGTTGTCATCACATACTCCTCTCCCTCATTCTGTTTCAGTTCAGTCTAAGTATTTTAATTGTCTTTGTAGGCTGCTGTCTCTTAGTACTTTTCAGACTGTGAAAAGACACAATACACTTTTAAATACTGTTCATACTGCATGCAATGTCCAATCTACAATATCTAAAAAAAAAGTAAAAAGCACTTGAAATATGTGGACCATCAAACTCGAAATAGAAGCAGGGAGATTGACTTGCACATTTTAAGCAGGTATCTTTTTGTCTGGTACACTACACCGCCCACTTTGGTTGTCAGACATTCATCTCTTTCAAACTGAAGTGAAAGTACATGAGTGTTGGCTGCAGAATTTTAATGGCTGTGGTAATTTTAAATGAAAGCTGCCTGTGTCTGTCTGTCTGTAGAGTTTTTTTTTTTTTGTTTGTGGTTTGGTTTCGTTTTGGTTTTTTAAACTAAGAGCAGATACATTTTCTTCTAATTTATGTCCATCTATTAACTTCTGGATAATAACAGAAGAGTGAATGCTGAGGTAGAGATTTTGTACAGAAGTACAGTGAGAAACATATTTCAGCTACTGCGAAAATTCTGAGCTACTTGTGCAGTGAGAGCTGGTTCCCTACAATTCTGTTTCCTGGGTCAAACTCCAATTACAGAATTTTTGAGTAAGGATAATTGCCTTAAATCAGGTATACTGAGTTAAAAAAACAAAACAAAACCAAGCAACACTTGGTATTGTCATGAACCAACTTTAATGGTGAGTGAGAGAACTATTAGCTAAGAACCAAATGGAAAACAAACAAATCCTTACCAAACGTGTACCAAATTGTGCACTAATCAGAACTTCATATAGATTTTTTTATTGATCATTTCCCAAGATAGTCCCGTTAGTTTCAATAGGATTTACTGTGCTGTTATTTGACCTTTCATTATTTTACACGTGGGACTGTGTTGGGGAATTTCCACTCCACAGAGTTAGTTTCTAGATGGTGGATGTGTGTAGGGTCACCCATATTGGTGGCAAACTAGGAATGATTCTACAGCTGGTGAAGTTGTGTGTCAGTCAATCCCAAAGAGGCAGAAGATTATCTGTGCATACGGGAACGTGTACTGAATGTTTGAACCAGCCAAAAATACACCAGCCCCCTGCAACTACAAACCCAGTTGAGTTTTATCACTCTAGATGGTGAAAATTTCTGGTGTTCCCTAGCCTCTGAAAATTGTTTCATCTCGTTCTCAGCTCCAGTGTTAGTACATTTTGAAAACAGCCCAGGAGGAATAGAGCTTTGTAGCTGAATGTGTTGTACTGTTTATTTCAGGCTTTTAACTGTTGCCATCTGTAAAACTGACCAGGACAGCCAAACCTTTGTTTAACATTAATCTTGAGAACTGCTTGCTCACTTGCTCTGTGCAGAAGCTGCTGTGGACTTTGAGAGTTGGAAAATCTCCAAGACAATCTATATATAGTTAGTAGAGCAGTGTTTCTCAAACTTATCATAATTCTTCTCTTATAATACTGGAAAGTGAATTAGGAAAGCTTTGCTAGATGAGGTCTTTTTTGATAAAATGCAGAACAATGTCTTGCAGGCGAAAATATTTGGCTTTTCCTGATAATTTTAAAAAGTCTCCAGCAAAATTTGAATCTGTATGTTTACTGATGTGTTTTGAATAATTCAGATTTAAGAAGGAAAGTCTGTTAACTGCTGTTCTCCCAAGATGTTTTCTGGAGGACATTTCCATTTGGAACTTAGTAGAGACAGAATTTTCTGTTCAGTGGCCACGTGTGAAACAAAAGATCGGTGGGGTTTTTAGTCTGGGGTTTGTTTTTTTTAAAAAAATATTTTCTTTATTTTTTTAAACAGTGTTCCAGATGAAGGGATTGTGTAGTGAAGAGGACTCCTAGTTCAGTTGGATGAGTTTTTGATCTCTTCCTGGTGGGAAGGTGCTGAGTCCTTATCTCAAACTTTCTGAGCACTTATCTCATAAGTGGCAGGCACCTGCTTGTACATGGTGACCACGGGTCCTCCCTGCCTTGTGAAATAAACCTTTGGTTTAGCTGGAAAGAGGGGGGATGTTCTGGTGAGAAAGCCTAGAAGACTTGGGTTACATTTGTCATAGTGGCACGTCCTTTCAGACCAGTCACATAACCCCCCTGTGCAGGTAATTATCCTGAGTAAAGTGGGAAAAAGAATACTGTCCTTCCCTTCCCTCCACACAGGCTTCGACTCACTCTTTGGTAGACTGAGCTCCGTGCCTGCTCCGAGGCGGGCAGGTTCGCGAGGGAATTTCACACCAGTGCAGCTCAGTCTGGACTGTGCCAAGCCTGGCTGTGCAGCTCCTGGGTGAGCCTGCCTGCCTGCACATGCCATTAAGTAGTGGCAGGAAGTTCCACCTGTGAGTGTGGAAGACATGGGTGGTCACTGTGCAGCTTTGTTTTCCTGCAGCTTTGAGGATGTTTAATTTTTGCATGGTTCACCTAAGTGATTACTCCTAGGGTAATTGCACTTGGTTTGTGCATGCAGGTGAGCGTTGCAGGATTCCCTGTGCTGAGATGCTCTCTTCTTCTTTCCCATCATCACGTCAGTTGGAAAACTTATCAGAAGGGCAGTGGAGAATTGTTGCTATGCAAGGAACTAACATCCTCATGCTGAGGCAGGTTGCTTCCAGCTGCTGTTAAAACTGGCTTTAATTGTGTCCTTTAAGTTACAGGACAAGACCTGCTCTGTAATAGTAATACTGCAATTGAATAGTGGTGTATTCAGCTTTGAAATGTCAGACCAATGTTTTAAAATAACTTACCACTTTTCACAGAACTGAATCCTACTCTATCAAAATGTAGTTGTAAGACAGTATTAATTACACACTTGTATAAAAAATGTTTTCATATCTGTAATGTAAATTTTGCGTGTGTGTATATTCACATGCATACCTTATATTGATAATTGTTTTGCAATTTATGAGCAACAAAGAAATTTGTACAGTAGTTGGGGAAAGGGGAAAGTCTAAGGTAAAATACTGTCCTCTGAAAGTTCTGGTTTTATTAATACCTCTTGACTTCAGCAGTAAAATAGCTTTGAGTTTGGGTGTTACCTCTGAAACTTTAACTAAATACTGATATGTTGGTTTGGGTTTTTTTTTTTCCTTGTTTTTTCTTTTTTTTTTAGGCACCAGTGTGTGTGAATGGAGATTCTTTTTCCCCACAAGGTACCTTTTTTCCCCGAAGTGCCATACTATTTCTCTAATAGTTTGCCTGAAAAATTGACGTTAAAACTGTCTTGTTCAAAAAAGGTGGTTTTGCGCAAATGAGAATGGTATGTTATATCCTGTCAGACTGTAATGCCTGTCCCCTGTTAAACAGAACATGAACAGAAATTCATGGATGGTTTGTTGGAGAGGATTACTTCTGAGTATGAGTGAAAGTGTAGTCCCCATAAAAATATGAGAAGAATAAATTTTTCTGTTACTGATCATGGAAAGCAAATGCATGACATGTCCTTTTTAAAGGGGAAAGGTTTCATTGCCTTAGTTCTTTGTCCCTGCTTCTTGCAGGGGGGTTGGACTAGATGACCTTTGAAGGTCCCTTCCAACTCTAACCATTCTATGATTCTATGATTCCTCACAGTAGCTAACTAATCAAATAAACAGCTCCTTTTCCTAAAATTGACTTACCCATACTTACTTTTCAAGTGTAAGTTCTAAAGACAGAATTCTCACTTTTCACTGTTAACGACTGTTTTTCATGTTAATAGAGCATGTGTTTTTCTTCAAGAAATAAGAACACATCCTACATTTTTTGTTAAGTACTTTAAAGAAAAAATTTTATACTGGCAGGAACTATAGAGAAGACATATGTGCTTTGTGAGATGGAGAGTTACGGAAACGCTAAAAGAAACTTAGTCATGAGTCCAGTTCCAGATTGTTTGCAAAGTAACATCTGTGTAGTCCATGTCATGGGAAAGCAAGTTGCATTCCATTTGCCCTTATATGGCATGCCAATAAATAGCATTTATTTACTGAAGTATTACCTCTCAGACCTCCGACAGGCAACTGAACATAATCTGCCTGATCTTTGATGTTTTCCAGGGATGGTCACATCAGTGTTGTAACTGGTTGTGGGATTGTTTCAGCCAAACTGTTAACGTGAACAGATGCTATTTTGAGGCCGTGCTTTGCACAGGCTGGGAATAAAGTTCACCCAGAAGTATTGTTATGGGAGGGGAGATAGCTGAAAGGGCAGAATGTTGCTTTTTCAAGTGTTTGTGTATGGCTAGTTGTATAGAACTAATGTCATTCTTGATGTGTATTTTTTTTGTTGTAGTTGATTCCTGGCACTTTTTTCCCAAGTGATCGTGAAGCTGCATCATCAAATCTTAAAGTCGTCCCTTTTTTTGAAGACGGGCAAAAGCACTAATTGTTGGGTTCCTGTTGAAACAACTTTTCAACTTGTGTAAACCTTCTGTCATCTAAATAAACACTGACATTATAAAATGAATGTTTCCTTTCTATGTCTTTCTTTGTGCAGGGTGGAGCAGAGGGAAAAGGAGGGCTGGCTTGCTTGTTTGTTTCTAAATCTCAGAACTTCAGAACTGCTCTTTTCCACTCACGAAGCGTAGTATCAAATGAGATGGGAGATAAGGTATCTTCAGCCTTGTTCTTCAGATTTTTGGAATAATTCAGCTGTCAGGTGCATAGAAGACTTTTAATTTATATCTTGGGGCTTACCAGGCCGCCCTGACTGTAGTCCGTTTCAAGTAGACAGTTATCTTAATGTAATAGGCTTACCATTTACCATGTTCTTTAATATGTGACTGTGTGCTGTTTCCTGAGTTGTACTCACTTTTGTGCCCAGCTGTCTTTGCATTCTTCGTAGAGTTACGAGCAGAGCGTACTTACTTGAAAAAAAACAAATACAACTTCCCTCCAAAGAGTAATTCAACTAGGGAAGGCTAATGCTGTAACAATTGAAGTAAGGATGCACGTGTGCTCTCTGTACTGCATCCTGTTTTGATAAGTTGTGTGTTTCATCACACAGGAAGGGCTTTCCTTATGGAAAACTTCAATTTTTAGAATTGTGTATACCCGAAGGCTTTTGATAGTTCCTCATTCAGTGAGACAAGCTTAATAAAATGTATAGAACCGAGCTTTGTGCTTTCATTGTAAAAATATTTGCCGTTTTTTCTACTGCAGGATTATATCTGGCCTGTCTGTGCCCACGGTGTTTATTAAAAACAAAACAAAAAGCCAGCTGTTAAGTAGAAAGAGAGAAAAAGATAATATAGACAGTTTTTATTCAGCTTGTTACTGAGGCCAAAGGTGAGCGTTGTCTGCTTTATATGATGACTGAAATAAAAGGTTATTATTGCTGACATATGATGGAAATGAAAGAGAAAGAACTTAAAAAGTTAGACTGTGGCTTGCCATAGAGGACTAACTTTTACTTACAAAGAATAAGTTATTAGTAAGAAAGCTTTCACCTGTGGGAATGTTTCTTTGATTTTAGGAGATGATTCTTCTGGTTTAGAGACCTTCCTCTAGAATATTATCTAGTGTATAAGGACCAGCCACTTTGGACATCTCAGTTTGGGCCTCAGCTCTTAGGAGTAGATGAAATTCTCCCATCTGCATAGAGTTTTGTATTGTTTTATACAGAGTTTAGGTGTGGTATGAAAAATGCAACATAAACCTCGGATATTAAGGACTACTACTTTTTTTGTTTGTTTATTCAAGTGTTACGTTACATCCAGCATACAGGTTACAGTACTGATTTCCCATACTTTATATTTTAGAATTATAAGTACGTGCAGTGTTATAGCTACAGATATAATGGCTATTTTTTAACGTGGAGTATATGTTCCCTAGCGTGAGGTTCATGTGCAGCCTCTCAGTCTGAGATTACTGTGGTTAGAGGTGAGCTCTTGTAGAGTGCAGAACAGCTGCTGTATTTGCCTGTGTGGTGGTACGTGGCTTACTGTTTCATGAAGTGCTTTGGGACAGCTGGGCAACGAAGGGCACTGTGCAAAATCACATATCTTCCTTTTTTTTTTTTTTTTTTTTTTTTTTTTTTTTTTTTTTTTAGGTTTTTTTCGAATGAAAAGCTATAAGTATAGGAAAAACAAGTATTGATTACAAACGTACCCATGCTGAACTGTCAAGAATAGATCAGAAGTTACTTCATTTTTAATTCAAATAACGATAGTAGCTTTTAAAATTTATAACCGCATTGATGACATGCGGTTAGGAATTCAGAAGGAGAAATAATTTTCTACATCAGATTGGACTTTGTACACAAAAATAACAAAGAATACTTGGGAAAGCTGATAATTGAAGTGATTGGAAATGCCTAAAACTATCATAAATTTGAAAATGTTGAAGTATTTCGTACGTGTAGAGAATATAAACAGATGAATGTCTTGTTTTCAGACTACTTTCAACATGTGTTTATGTATATTTTCTAAAAATTTTTCTCCAAGGGAGATAAAAAGATGTACTGTTACATGTAGCCTTGCTGCTAAAATGTACTGAATGCTACTGCCATGGATTTCAGAAATGAAGCATAATGAAATAGCTGTGGAGAGAATGTCTGCTAATAAGAGGACCATTTAAAAGAAACGCTACATTCTGACCGGCCAAGGGACAAGCTGGAGCTCAAAAATACCAGTGGCACCCAGAGAGAACACTATAGATTATGATTCTATGATTAGGGGGATTGGACAGAAAAATAGAATATATTTTTCAGATCTCCTCAGGAAAAAAAGTCTGTGCAATGAACAGAATTTTTTTTGTTGTTTTAGGCTAGGTTCTCTGCTTGTAGTTTCATGCCTGTATTGTTGTATTTAAAATTGGTTTCATTGTAGCGGGGAGCTTAGTGTATCAGTGTCTACTTCTCGGTAGTTTTATGAAAATAACTTTTTCATATCTGGTACTAATCTCTTCTGAGAAGATGTCTTGAAGAGAAATGTCGCCCCTGTCCCCCGGAAATAAATGCTTAACTGTATTTTCTATGTTGAATATATAATACACACATAAATATTTCTTTCAAGGATAACTTTGCATCTTGATTTCCTCTTTTTGTCTGTTTTGAAGAGAGAAGAGAAAGGAGAGATTAATTTTTAAATTTTTTTTTTTGCCCCTCACTATTGTGATGGTGGAGGTTCTTTTTACATGTGTAGATCATCAGCTGCTGCTCAAGATAGTACCTTTTACTGACATGAAGTCCACACTTCGGTCCCCCTAGTCTAAAACGGGGCTTGAGTTTTACATGGAAATAATGTTCATTATTCTTCAAAGTGTGAAAGTAAAAGGATTGTGAAAATAGTATGCTTTTGTTACTGTTAGGATGTTATTTTCATGCTATTAGTAACAACGGACATCCTCTGAAAAGCCCCAAAAGAATAGAAACTAATTCTGAAGGTTGTGTGGGAGAACCGTTCTTAGATGTTATGCAAGGAGAGTGCCTTACCATAACTTGCCTGTGGTTGCCACTTGTGTTAACACTTGAGAGCTACGGCATGAATCAGTCCTAAACTGCCCGAAGTATTATTTCATGCATCTCTTTGCTTTTACTGACACTGAATCTTTTTAATAGGTTGTAGTACAATTTTAGTCCAGCTAAAAGGCAAAACCAATATGAAGTCAGTAGGGTGCAAAATTTTTTTTTTCTGCCCTTGCTGTGAAGTTTAAGGTGATTTCTTTCCAGGTTTGATAACCTGAATTCTGCCCCCTGAGGACAAGAAATCTGAGATTTAGAGGACAAAGAGGTGAAAAGTTAACTGTAAGGGAACAGAAAGAATGGAAGACAGATTGGAGGTTGAGACAAATAAAAGTAAGAAGTAGAACATTAAGTAGGAGTGACTGAAATGCTTTAAAACAATTTTGCGGAAATATCGTAGCAGTACTTAAGAGTGATGATTTCACGCAACTGGAGAGGTCAGTAGGATCCATTTGCCAAGGAAGAACATTTACCTACCACACAGAAGTTGGAACTGCATCCCCTAAGCGCTTGGAAATAGTCGTTGGTCTCCTGAGTGGGGGGAGACAATGGAAAGCAGCAATTGTATTTATTGTTGAGTTGATTTTCTGAGAGTCTTTTGAGTTGTGCAGAGATGACCTGGGTGCACAGCAGTGGTGACTGATCCACACACAGTCTTTGATTTCTCACATTTTACTGTTCTGTGCAGCAGGATGCTGAAACTACAGATGGGCTCTAGAGGATAGACCAAAAAAGAGCCAAGCTCACTGCAGTATTTGACTGAGATTATTTGTTGACTTTGGCTAATTAATTCGTTACTGATTCTTGTGGCAGAAACTCTTAAGTATTCTACAACTATGGACAGAATTCAGATAGTGTTGCATGTTTTCCCTTTATTTGGTAAGGTACAAGTGAATCAATCTTGCCAGTGATTCAGTATGCTAAGTCAGAAGTAACATTTTTGTTGATGATTTGGTCTACTGCAAGGGTCAAAAAAGGGTTTCCAGAAAGAACTGCACTGTTCTGTGCATGAAGAGTATGTCTTACGTGCCAAAACACTGCTGCCTGTCAGCTTTTCCCCTTAGAACATCCTCATAAAGTTTCTAGATTTTTCACAAATGTCACCAAGTTTAATACTAACTTTTTTTTTGTTTATTATCTTTGGAAGAATAATACTTGCATTATCCAGGTGTTACAACACATGCAAATGTGTGTGTTCAGTTGCACTCTTTGTGGTTTGCTTCTGTATATGTATTGATGCTTGCCTGGAAAATAAGGGAGTTTTTTCAGACCTGAAGATCTGGTTTTGTGCGCAGCGTTCAGTGCTAATAGATCAGTGGACAGTCCTGTAAGCTTCTATTTTGGGAAGAAGAGAGTAAGAGTGGCCACTTAAATGGCTGCACTTTGTAGCCGTTACTAGCTTTATGCTCGTTTATTGATGCACGTATCAGGACAGGGATATTGGAATGTTATTAAACTGGTTTGTCTACTCAGTGTATCTGGCTGCTGTCTGCTGCTATTACACCAACTACAGGATTTGGATTTTTCTTAAGCATTTTATATTTCACATTTCAAATATGCTGAAAAGTAAACATGTCTTGGTGTCAAAAGCCCTGGGTTGGAATACAAAGAAGAACTAAATTCTGCTTTTTCCATTGTGTACCCCGTGGGCTTGAGCAGACCGTGTAATCAGTATGCTACCTGTGAAATGGGTAGAAAAGCTTCTTCTGTGAGTGATGTGGTTTCTACTGGAGACCTGACACTTCCCCAGCATTGAGAGGGGAACTCCTTCCAGCGTCTAGGAAAACACAGGATACATTCAGCTTTGTTTGCAGTGAGAAGGTTAGCTATACTGACAGGCTTTCTGAAGGACTTGGCTGAAGATAGAGGCTTTGCTAGTCAGATTGATCTGCCCAAGGGTTGTCTGATGACGTAATTATCTTAAGAGTGAAAAGAGCATCAATGGTGGTGAAAGTTCAAAGTGTAAATTGGCATCTTGATCTTTGTGAGCTCTGCAGGAGACTAGACTCAATTCAGCAGGTCTTTAAGTCCCCTAATGGCCTACGTGTGGTGTTTCTGGAGTCAGAAAAGCCAGTTTCAAAGTGTAACTCGTGACCACCTGGGAGTTCTAAGCATTTTAACTCTAAATCATAGGAGGCCTGGAAACAAAGGTGGTTTAAAAGTGAAAATGAAAATATCCTGCTGTTTAGAAGACCTACCATAGGGTAAAATAATAGTCTATCTGAGGAGCATTTGGAAGTCTGCTCTCCCTAGAGAACTGGGATGAGAGGGAAGGCACAGTCAGGTGAGGACAAAATTCCCCTGGCAGAACTGTTTGCTGAAATTTACTTCTTGCCTTGTTGTCGCCTTGCTTTAACTAGATTATTTATTCCTTGTGTGTGATAATCAAGAATTTAGGAATTCCTAGGCAGGAATTTCCTTGGGCAGTTTTCTGACTCGGAATGAATCTCACTTCTTTTTGTGTCTATAAATAGGGACACTATCTGTTTATGTTACAGCAATGTGGGCATTAGTTCCTTAAAAACTTTAAACATTAAGGAAGCTTTATGACTGAGAGATGTCTCTGAGCCTATAGGTTGGCAGCACAAAGCTTCTAAGTGTTGAGACAAGTTTTGGAATCCTGTCAGAGTTTCTATAGCTGTGTGTGTGCGTGGAAGGGAAATCCTGCAAGAGAAAAGGCATCAGGGTAAGAGCAGGGCAGCTGAGCAAGGGTCATTGTGAAGTGCATATGAAAAGACACTTGTAGCTGGTCATGCAACTAACTGGGAGAATAAGAAGCGAATGAGGGGGCCCAAATGAGGGACAGGGAAATGTCATCTCCTGTCTAAATACAAGAAGAGATTTGAGATTTGTGTGTCTGTGCACCTAGGTGTTATCAGAACATCTTTGTGTCTGTTATCTACAAATCATGGGCAGGTGTTGCTCCCTGATTATGATAATCTGCTTTGTAAAAGTAGCTCTCTGATTCACTTAGCTTGCTATCTTGAGCTGGAATGGTTTGTGGGACCTCCAACTGAAATGCAAATTAGCCTTAGATGTCTCTTTTTCAACTCACACTTCTTGGAAGAAGTGACACTGACACAATTCTTAGAATATCGTAATGATGTTTCTGTGACGTGCAAGCTCTTTTTCATAGAGGTAGTATAGCTAATCTGAATCATACCAGTATGCTTATGGTCTGCCTGAAAGTGTAATGTATGCAAGTTGTACAGCATGTGGTATTTTTCGCTGAATATGTGATCTGGTGATCTCATGCAAAAACAAAAGTTATTTTTTCAGAGAAGGGAGAAAAATGAGGGGGGAAGTGCCCTTTACCAGGAGGGGACCAAGCAAACTGTAGCAGTTAATGAACATATGCACACCAGCTCCTAAAACTCTAGGATTTTTTTTTTTCCTTAAAAGCTTGATCCCTTTCTAATTATAGGTTTATTAAAATAAGTGTAGCAAAAAATGTTTATTTATGATTGTTAGCTGCATAGTGAATAGAGGTAGCTGATTAATTTCCAGTTCTCTTCTGTAATAATCGTTTTTTTTTTTTCTGAATTTGTAAATTTTCTTGTTTAAAAATGCCTATTTTAAAATTATTCAGTTTGAAACAATGTTGCACTGAAGTCTTCTGGCCCATCAAATCATACAGAGTATCCGTAAAAATAAAATGCTCGTTCAGTATAACAACTAGGAAGCTAACAGTCTAGGTAGAAAAGACAGATAAGAGATGGGAGAAGAATTAAACGGTATTCCTGTTCTGCTATTAAGAGAACTTGAGGAGCAGTGAACATCAGTGGGTTACTCAGGGGCAGTGGCTGATAGGTGAAGGAGGTGAACTCTACAGAGACTTGTCCTGACCCTTCGACCTCTGTACTATAATATCACGGTGTTATTGTTTGGCAAACAGTTATATAGAGCGATAGTGGCTGTTTGTTACACAAAACAGTCACGTAAGCAGGACTAAAGTTTAAGTGATAAATTTAATGTACCTTAAATAGTAAAAATGTAGGGCATTGGGACCTTAGATGCATGCTGTTGTGTCTTAACGTCTTGATGGTCTACGTATCACGTGTTGCTGAGGCCCAGAAAAGAAAGCCTTTTGTCCACAAAGGATTTAAAAGTAAAGGAAATGCGACTCACCTTGAGGAAGTACTTTCCCCTGGACTAAAACCTATCTATTGTGTCATTTTGCCAGCTGAATCCTAGAGCTTCCATGAATGACACTAGGAAACAGGTATTTCTCTAATGTGCAACGAAACTGTGAAGAGTTACTTTTTTCCAGGAGTTGAGCTAGCATCACTTGAATTGTTTTCACAAACCCTTTGAGCTGGCATTTGGAGAGTGCCAACCTGCACTATGTCACTGTAAAACACTTCTACAGCGTTGATAGAGAACTGTCACCTCACAACTGGTGCCAGGGACAGGAAGGAGGTTAAAATCCTCTATTACGTGAAGAAACTTCTGCATCTAACGCAGACTTACTGAGGTCTCCTCTTTTTGCCTACTTCCACTCTTGTCATGTTGATGAAAGTGTAAATGAGAGGCAATGCCTTTGGCAGGGTGACTGAAAGTATTTGTGTGAAGGGACTGTAGTTATTGTAAGTTGAACTATACATGCAGTCCCAATAATTAACTTATATATTTGTAGGTAGTTTTCCATTAATAAGAAATTCTGATGTAGGAGTCTGTATTTGGCTTTTAATTCAAGCTGATGATGTTTGTTTCAGTAAAAGCCTGGTTTTTCAACCATGTGCTCAAATGTTAACGTGTTTAATGCCAGCAGCAGAATATTTACATTAAAGGATGTGGAGCCAAGTTAAACTCAATTGCAACTTTATTAACTGCATTATAGTATTATCAGCAAAACCCAGCTGTGATAATCAATTGAGTGATCTCTTCCTTTTTTTCTTCTTTTAATTTTCCGAACAGGCTCTGGCAGATCTGCCCTTGTTGGAAGTTGTGCTCTAATTACTATCTTAAGCCCTAGTGCAGCAGTGTAGAGAGGGTTCCAAGAGACATTCTGCTTGGACCTGGAGCCCTTGAGAGGGAGAGATAGGAAGGTAAGCATATCCAGGATTTTATTCTATACTCCCTCTCTCTTGTCAGGGGACTAGAAAATGTTACCTATTTTCTTTTGACAATGCACAATTTAGCTATGTTAAATTAAGTAGTAGTTCTGGAAGAGAGATTTTACATGTAAGACTGAGGTAGCTGAGTAGACTGTCCCCAGAAGGACTGTAGCAAATGCCTCATGAGATTTCCACCTCTCAGATTGGGCTTGCAGAGATTTACAGTTTTGACTGTATAACTGAACCAAGGGCATTTTGATAGAAATGGCTAATGGAGGGATAACCAGACTCAACGAGTCGGCATATTTGAGGAAGTGGTAACTCTGAGCAAGGCATGGCGTGAACGGTTAGTGATGGACGTCTCTTCTGCTCTGTTGCAGCCAGGGGAAATGGACTGTTCATAGATGGTGTCAGAACTGGGACTGCCATGCAGGAATAGAATCTCTGTGCTTTGTTTTAAACAGTAATGATCAGTTGTTGCCTAGTGGTGGGATGATGTGACCATGAAGCTCAGAATTTGAATAAGCATTCAGCCTTCAAAAAAACAAAATAAAACAAAACAAAAACCCAAACCCCTAACAACAACCTCAAACCCTGGATGTTCATCATGCCAGTTTGGAAAGAGGATGAGAAAAGTCTTTCTTTTTACAGTTCCCCTTTCCATCTGAAAAAGAGAACCATCTGAGAAGCACAGAAAGAAGAAGTTCAACGAAACTTTTATGGTTTGTTTGTTGGCAAACACTAGGCCATTTTTTTTTTCTTGTGTTTTTTTTTTTTTTTTT
>WHYT01015236.1:133180-230535 GCA_009806455.1 Tetrax tetrax | reverse complement strand
CCCTTTAAAAGTTGTTAATTCTAGTTAGGCCCATTCCAGGTGATCTTGGAGAGGGCTGACAGGGAGTTAGCAGCATAGTATAATCCAGCCACAAGTGATTTCTACAGAAGATGGACCTTTGAATCCTATGTGTATTTTGGATGCACTATGGCTGCCCTAAGAGGAGTTCTGCCTTTTTGTTGAGACAAGAGGCAGCAGAAGGGGCACACAGTGGAGAATGAAAAGCTGAGGAACTTACTCAGAGGAAAAATTGATCTACCACATGGGATTAGGCAGCGATGGAGCTGTAGACAGCTTTCTCCTTGTTGAGCTCATGTTTCTCAGGCTGGGGACAGTGAGTGTTCAGGCAAGGTTTGTGCACTCATTTTTGGACAGCACAGATTTGTGGAGAGAGTGTTTGAACTGGAGTTGTCTTGATACTCGAGCTGAGAGGAGGCGATATACACTATGGAGGTGATATATATGAAAATGAGAGCGAGAGAGAGATTAGGGTTCCAAGAATGTGGAGATGAAATAAGTAAGTGGTTTTTTGGAGGGATCTTTTTTGCCACCTTGTGTGTTACTGCTCTAATTTTATACTGGTGAGTGGGAGCAAATGAAAGAGACCCCTCTTTCCCTTGTTTGTTTCTCAGTGCCCATCAGCTTTTCTGTATCCCTCTTGCAAAACCCTGAGACACACTTTGACCACAGCAGCTTGTTTCTCATTGTGAACATGGTCAGACTGTGGTGATGCTTAGAAAGGGGTTATACAGATGGTAGCCTTAACTTCCCCAGTTATTTTAGACCTCAGCCACTTCTGAAAGGAGGATGAGCTTAGGGGGAACAGTTGATTCATTCACTTCTTAAAGCCATCAAGCTCTGGAGCCATGTTCTGTTATTTTCCTAGTTACAGTGTCTTCTCAAGGAAAGATCTTGTGCAATGTAGGCACTGACCCAAGAAGGAAGGCAGTAGTTGGAAATGTCAGGAGGAATGGAAGGAGTACTTCCATGTTTGCAGAAACCTTAACATTTGGTTATGCATTTACCATGGTTTTCCAAGTTTTTTTTTAATGTTTTTTTTTTCCCCCCTGTATTCAGTGACTTTGTCCAATTCCTTGTAATGAGTTACAACAGACAATGTATTTTTCATTAAGGTGACCACATGTGGAAGTTGGTTGGAAAGCACAGTTCACTGGTGCAGGCAAATGAAAAGAAGCTCAAACATTAAGAAAATACATTTAGGGGGAGGGGAGTACATAAAGATAAAGTTAAAATGAAAACATTATCCAAAAGAAATAGTGAGCTTAAGTCTGAGTTAATTTTTCCTCTTGAAGTAGCTGGAAAACTGTCTCTTGCATTTGAGATCCCAAATTTAAAGTGCAGTCATGCTTTGTGAAACTGAAGACATTACAGATGTTCATTTCTATATGTGATTTAGTGGTTATGGCAAGTGGCAGATTTACAGCATCAGGACTTTCAAGTTTTATTGCAGACTGAGTCATTTAGTGACCTTTGGGTGACTCTTGGTTAAACACCTACAGACGGAGCTTGATCTTGAGCAGTGAGGGATGGCTGCAGCTTCCCTGGGCTCCCCGAGAGCTTGGCCAAGACCCAGGGGCAGGGGCAGGGGCAGGGAGGGCTCTGCAGCGCCCAGCACTTCTGCCTGCCATCAGCAGGTGTAGCTAAGCTGCTGCCTTCTCTGGCAGTCGTCTTCCTTCCCTTTCCTCGCTCTTCCTGGCCTGGCAGAAGGGGCCGAGAGACCACAGAGCTTCTCCCCCTCGCTGCCTGCGCCGGGACAGGGAGAGGAAAGGGGAAGTGGTGCAGTGTGTCAGCGCAGAGGGCTGCTTTCCTGGAAGCATGCTGCTTCCTACGGAGGTCTGCATGTGGATGGGAGTTACTGTCGTTACTTTTTCTTGCCCCGCTGATGCAAGAGTTTTGGTTGAATATCCTGAAGTTTGCTTTCTTGATGTTGAAATGAGTTTGTGACAAATGTTTCAGTACCCCGAGTGGAAAAATGCCATTTGAATCTCTAGGAGACTCGCAGGAGGTGAGGGAAGAGAGAAGGTAAGATGAGGAGAAAGGACGGCTTCATCCAGATTAACTTCCGAGTTAATGCCACATGGCAGTCAGATGGCTGAGCACAGCTGCATGGCTGTTTGGTCACATTATCCATATCCTCACCAAGTAGTTCCTTGAGAAGGACAAGGCAGGGAAGAGGAAGGCAGAGAGGCTGCTGGGACCTACTGTCATGTGGCACAGGAGAGTCTCTGGTGCTGTGCTTCATGCTGGGACGTGCAAAAATAGTGAACAGCTTTTGTGCAGAGCGCCTGATTCTGTGAAAACCCAGGCTTAGAGGGCAAAGCAGTGCAAAGAATTCTTGTGCAGATGAGTAATGCTCAAAGATCACTAACTTCCACCCTCAGCGTTGACTTTTTTCATACTAAGAGATGTGGTGGCAGGTCTGGGGCTGCTGGCAGGCACAGGAAGAAGCATTCAGCTGCATGGGCAGTATTTACTGTCCCCATTTCCTCCAGAGAAACAACTGTGGGCGGGTCTGGTTTTAGCACATAGCTCTTCCAACTAGCTTTGCACATCATGCGTGGTGTGCATACCACAGCTTGGGAAGTCCTGACCTGGATGAAGGGAAGCCAGTGAATTACTGCTCCCAGCCTGTTTGAAACAACAGTGCCGTAAGTGAATGCTGCTTCTAAAAGGAGTTGTTACCAGTAAGGTGCAGCGAGCCAGTGGTGGAGCGAGTTACCTGTTTATTAGCAGAAATGCTGGATCGGGCCCGCTATTTGCATTCTTTAAACTTAGTCCAGCACTAAATGTAAGAATCAGGTAGGGGAGGGAAAAGCAGACCTTTGGCTTCCTGGAACACATCAGAAAAGGATGGGAGAGGCATACGTGGCTGAATGCGGTGATGGAACAGCTCCTGGAGAAAGTGTGAATCTGAAAGCTGTGGAGTCCTTGAGACATCAGCTTCGCTTCCCATAATTACAAGGAGAAAGGAAACTTGAATAAGGGGTCAGACCCTCGCTACAGGCGAGTCCATCTTCTACGAGGCGAAGCGTATGCTAAAGGGGTTTATGAGACTGGGCGGGCAGTAGGGCAGGATGCTGCCCTATCATGTCGGGATGGCCACGGCCACTTCTGTGGAATGGCAGAAGTGAGAGGTTCTTCACCACTGGCTGCCTAATATTTCTCTATCATTCTGGAAAGGCTGCAAGACTTCAGTACCTTATGCTGAATGTATTTAAAACAGCCTTGGTTATTTCATGAGGCTGTTAGGATGTACTTATTCTGCTATTTTTCATGAATGACTACTATGTTTTGGTAAAAGAGGAGTGGGATTATATGAATTTGAGAGATCTTGAACAACCTGGTTGTGAGCTCTGCAGTTTTTTTCTTCTTTCTTTAAAAAAACCCCCACTAAACAAACCCCCCCAAACACAAAAAAAAAAAAACCCTGAAAACAAAGGTTATTTTTTTTCATTCAGGAATTTTGAAATCTTCAAACTAAGCAGCTGTTTTTTCAGCTGTTGCAGGTATTAAACAACAGCAAGAAAATCCTCTGCTATGACCTGTCACAGGAAGTAATCCTTTCTTGATCATGGTGAACAGCTGGGTTCATTGCTTCTCCTGCAATTGTAATACTCAGCTTCTCTACTTGTTACCTGCACAATGGCTCTTCAAAATTTTAAGCTAACAGTATAAAAAAAAATGAAATAATGAAATTGCAGATGTTTAAGTGCATTCGTGGGATTCATAAATTATGGGAGCTACAGTGAATTGCTGTTAGGAATGAATTAGGTGTTTGGAAGTGACCTACTTTGAAGATATTTTTCCTGTTTTAAAAATGCTAAATGCTTTTGACCTTTCTCCCTATTGCAATGCAAGTGACCACCAGATAACACTACTTCAATTTTGTTGCTTTTTTTTGTGATAATAAATAACATTTATTTTTCAGTGGTGTTACTTGAATTATGCAAATCAAATTCTCACTAACAGCTTTTTTTTCAGACCCCATAAATCTGCAGTGTGATTTGTTCTTTAGTAAATAGGTCAGGGGAAATGCAACAACGACAAGGGTGGGCAGACACATTTTGGATCCTCTGTTTAATTACATATATGCTGTATAATCACTTAAAAAAAAAACAACACTAAAAAGCCCCCAAAAATTGGTGGCCTGTATAAATGTTAAGAAATTTAAATCATGATTGGCATTGCTGTGTTTTGTGGATTTAATTGTCAATAAAGGAGCTGTTGCAAATTTACTTTCCTTAACAAATGTCAGTGGAACCAATCCTGAAAAATCTTACTCTGAGAATATCCTGTCAGCTTCCTTTACTTGGAGGCCAACATGTTTATTTCTGGCTTGAGTCTGCATATTGTTTAGATTAAAATCTGCTTTGCATGGTCAACATAGTTGAAAGCAAGCAGATTGCCTTCTGACTCCTACATTATCAACACAAGAATAACTGCAATCACAAATAAAAAGGCAGGAAATAACATGCATTACTTGAAAAAGAACACACAGCTTTCATGTTCACAGGTTTTTAAGGTTAACAGTTACTTTCCCTTCTCTTTCTCCTGCTTTCAAATCAAAACAGAACCGTACCCCTGAAAAGCACTGTGAACTCAGAAACAAGCAAACTACCCCAAAGGCAGCTGGGGCTGGGACAAATAAAAATGGATTTTTGCTGTGTCATTTCTAGAATCATATTTGAGATTAATATTGCAATTAAATTTTTGCTGCATTACAGAAATAAAAGCACAGGCGGAGTTGCCAGACCCAGTCAGACCAGAAACCCGGTGTGCTGCAGATACGTTTAAATTTGCTATATAGCAATACAAAGTAATTTCTGGAAGGATTCTGTAGTCTCATGTATACACCAGCCAAGGCCACTTCAGCTGGCTGATTGCACAAGATGGAAGTCTAGAAGATAATAGGAGGACAAGCGAAGACAGCAGAATCATGAGGGGACTTGCAAGGAGAGCAGTGCTTTGCACCATCCAGTATACATTGAGAGCCGTGTGACAGCCACAGCCAAAAAAGGTGCACTTTAACAGAAGATTAGACGTTCTCCATGCCATGCTTGTCCCTTCCATTTACCATCTTTTTGACATTGTAAGTTTTGATAAAGAAAATTAGGGTGTAAGGGCGTGAGACACCTTAAAGAATCAGTAGGTGAATACCAGTTCTTTGAAGATAAGCACAGTCTGTCTCATCCAACAGCAATTTGATCTTGTGCTCTGTTGGTTCAGTGATCTGACACTGTGTTGGCATTGTTATTTAGGACGTTTTATGTAAACCAGTATGAGCTGGTTTATCCTGTTTGGAGTGTAAGCTAGTTCTCCCATTCCTGCAACTGAATCTAACAATTTCATTACAGTGAATGCTTTCCTTATTTGTCTCTGAACTCTTTAACTACAATCATGAACAAAACTGGTATGACTTCTGTCTTTGACGTGAGGTTGTCTGACTTTTCCTAATATAAGACAAGGGATACTGCCTTGCCTTGCTTTGGATAGCTGTTACCCATTATCTTTGGAAATTAAATCTTTTTTTAAAAAAAGGATGGTGGTATCTGAAGAACCTTCATTATATTAGTATTTCTCAGGCTGCAATCCTGGATTGCTGGTCAGCCATAAAACATGGAATGTTATCCCAGGGAGGGTGGAAAGTAAATCACTCAGATTGTACCACGGGTGTGCTCTCACATATGTCAGCAAATCAACAAAGTGGGAAGAAATGGGCAAATAGGTGACATACAGAGTTTTAGCCTCATTTTTTGTTGTGAAATTTTAATAAGTAACAGGGCAACAAGCGTAGCCTTGGATATTGTTTGTTTAATTTCCTGATGGGGCAGATCGTCCTTTTATTTATTTATTTCTTGGTTGTTGGGAAGCACCTGGGCTCTGTTCTAGTGGGTCTGATTATTGTAGACCAGAGATGCCACATCTTCTGCCTCGGATCTGGAGAGGCAGGTGTCGCAGGCACTGGTCTGCAGGAAGAACTAATGCACCTCCTGTCGCAGCCAGCTCATGATCATCTAAATTTGGAAACTATTTGATCATATTTTTTCACACTTAAATCCTCAGACACGGACAGTCCTGCTGCTGCTGTTCTCAGAAACACCTCTCTTTGTTCAGGGCTAAGTGGCGTGGCACGGCCGACTCACCTGAGCCGTAGACAGGCTGCTCTCCCTGCAGCGCTCCGTTCAGGCAGCTTTCAGTGTGGTCTTTTTACATGATGACTCAGAGGTTACTGTTCAGGTCTCCAGTTTCTGAGGAGATTCAGCCCTTGCAAAACTGAACAGAAGGATCTGAGTCCCAGCAAGTAGACAGGGAACTATGTTTAATTCCCACATCCTGAAGAGTGCTCTAACCACTAAGGAAGGGCAAGGAAACTGCTGCTTCCTCTGGCCATGCTGTGTTGTAAAGACGTTGTCCCTCCTCACGAGAGCAAAGGGGTAGGCAGGGCAGAGCTCAGTGTGCTGAACTGCTAATGTAAAGAAGGGTTTCCTGTTGCCCTGCATGAAGAGCCCGAGCCCCAAGAAGAGCTGGGTTTAAGGAGCTTCTCTCTCCTCAGTGCTCCCTGGTGCTGGTTGAACCAGCTTATCATGCAGAAGGCTGTTTTACCTGGATCGTGCTCTGAAGCACCGAGCCCTTTCCTGCACGTTGCATGGGAATTTGCTGAAATCACAACTGTTGCTTCTGCTGCAAAATCTAGAGGCTAAAAGAGTTAAGTCCTCTTGTGCAGCACTGCTGTGCCAAAAACCTAGGCCGACAAATAGATTAATAGTTTGTCCCTTAGGCATTAACATCACAGTACTTGAAGAAAAATATGTGTTTGTACAGAAAAAAGTATCTTTTGGTACTATTTCCTTTCCAAACCCTTCTCCCAGCAGTCTACGTATTAAATATATGTTACCCCCCCCACAGTAACTACACAATTTTGACAGCTGAAACAGAATTAAAGGAGGTAACATAAGGCCAGGCCCTGTGTCCCACCTGCACTGCAGGCTGCTGTCAGAGCATCTGTCAGTCATGATTTGTATCTACATGAGGGTTTCTTTCCTGAAAATGAAAAGCAGGCTTCCTTCCAGCCTGCTACGCTGATAAAGCTTATCAGTTATGGTGACAGCGAAGGCATGGCAAGGATAGCTTACAACGCATCACGTTGCTCTTAGAAGCGTAGATGACATGGCGCTGAAAATCAGCTCCTCGCATCTCGTTACACTTCTGCTGCTGGTGGGACATCTATCTACCAGCAACTACAAAAAAAAAACCCAGCTTAGCATATACAAAGCCCACATTGATATTTCTGTGACCTAACAATCAATTTCTTAGTGTCCTGCTTGTATACAAAATTTTAATAAAATATTTGTACAAGAAAAAAACAGTCCAGTTTCTCTAGAAAGCTCTAAGATGCCTGGGGTGGTTGAACACACAGAGTCCGGGTGATCTGTGTGTTACCATAGTTCAAGAATGGATGGCATCTTTCTCTTGAATAAGCAGCATGATCAGTATGAGAAATAAGAAAAATTTCCACATAGCTGGTCTAATGCCTTGGCTTTTTCAAAGGTTGTTCCAGACTTTCAGCATTTACTCTGGTAGCCCTGAAGTTTCAGTATATTGCAGTTATTGCTTTGGATGGATGCCTCCTTCTAAGACCAAGCACTGAGGCAACTCTAGTTTCAAGGTAATAATATCTTTAGTTAAATAAACTCAAGACACTGCCATTTTTAAAAATGTAGCGCTAACCCATTTGTTGCAAATTATGGCTTTCTGTGTTTGCACTGCTGTGACTATGCTAGCTCCTGATGTGGGCTCATTAATAGATTATTTCCTTGTTAGCTGTAGGTAAAGCTTTGACCAACAGCTGATTAGGGAAAAGAACTTCTGTATCTATTCTCTTTTCTCTCTCATAATTAGTATAATTATGCTTCTGTGTCCTAGACAGAAATCTCAGACAGTCTGCTGCGGAGCCACAGAAACCGTCTGGAGTGCAGGAATGGGAGTTTGCTGTTGAGCCAGGGATGGCCTGGTTCCGTAGTGTCAGGGAAAAGCCAAATTACAACATTACACAGAAAGCAACCAAACCAGCGGAGGGAGAGTTCCCTTCCTCCCCGCCCAGTTAAATCCAATTAACTGGGAGGAATGCAAAAAGCAGGTTCTGTCATTTCCACTTTTTTTTTTTTTTAAGGCTTATGAGACAGAATCATTTAAGGGTGCAGTATTTTAATTTATAGGTGGCAATCACAGGCAGCGTTGAGGAGGAAAGCATCCAAATGGAACTGCTCTGGTTTTGCCACAATACTACAGCTTTTTAGAAACACATTCACCTGTTGACTTGGGCTGGTTCAGAGCACTTACAGCTGTGCAGAGGGGGGTGTGACTGGGGCTAATTCGGTGCTGGGGTGGGGGCTGCACCCCCCAGGTGTAGGTAGGGTTTCCCTCCCCAAGGTGCACTGGCTGGCTGTGGTGCAAATGCTGGCTGCCTCTAAACTTAGCTTACAAAACAAAAGCCAAGGAGAGGACTCTTTTCAAGGTGGATCTTAGCAGCTTTCAGGGGGATACAAGTTAAGAAGGTGAGTTCAGTTTAGTACTTTTGGCTTTCGTAAAGCTTCTGTGTTTTTTTTAATGTGATACTCTGTTTCTGAGATCTCAAATCAGCCTAGTTAGAGTTCAGGCTTGCTTTAAAAAGGACATGGATAAACTGGTGTGTGTCTGGAAAGCCTTGAGCAGGTTAACGGGTAAGAAATCCTGAAGCTTAAACTTGAAGGAGTTTGAGTGTATGTTGAGGGCACTAACAGCTGTCTCTTTGTTTCTCCTTACCCTCCCACCATGTTTGTACCTCAGAATATGGGTTGCTTTTCCTTGTAGTGCAACTGGACTGACAAGGTTTAACAGGACTGTTGCTCTTTACAGCCATATCATAGAATGGTTTGGGTTGAAAGGGACCTTTAAAGGTAATCTAGTCCAACCCCCCTGCAAGGAGCAGGAACATCTTCAACTAGAACAGGTTGCTAACTTCTTCCTTGGGCTTGTGCCTCACAATGAAGCTCTTCAGTGAGGTGGGAATGGGTGGTTGTTCAGTAGGAGCAGCCTTCATCCATCCTTTTGAATTAATTTTACAATCTGAGGGAGTTATAATCTGAGTGCCTGCATCTGAAGTGGAGAGGGAGGCTCTACTGTTTCATGCTCATCTCCATATAATGATAAATGCATGAGCAGCCCTTGGGAAAGAGGAGAAAGTTCAGGGTCTGGGATACTGTTAGCTTAAGTGTTAAGATACTTTCTTGGGGACCAAGAATTATAAACTTGGAGCCCTTCTGGAAAGAGCAGAGCTTTAAGGCCTAATCTACTACGTTGCACCTAAATGCTGGACTGGTTGTGGTCTGAAGGAAATTACTCCTGCTCTGATAGCAGGACTAGAGGTGCTTACTTTTAGTCAGAGGATGTGCATCATGAACCAGTGGTGCTGCTTCTTAATAAACCCTTGAAGGGCCTGGGCAGGCTCTAAGAGCTTCTGCTAAGGATCCTGGGCTGTGCTACTTGTCTGCCCCTGTACCTTCTCTTGAGGTACCTGATTGTCCTTGGGCTTTGGGTAAGCTCAGTGGTTCTGTTAACACCCTCCCAAGTTCCACTCAAGGCCTGGCGATCAGTTAGATCCTGCAACACTACCTGTGGAGTTCCTTAAGTCCCTCTTTGGGCTAAATTCCTTGCTATTAGCCATCAAACAAAAAAAAAAGCTTAATTTAATTCATTAAATGAAAAAATAATCCAGTTACAAACGACAAAAGCATTCTGAGTTGTGCTGCTGCATTCTGTGGTTTAACTATCCCATGTTCTTTCTGTGTTCCACATATGATAAAATAACCTGGGAGAGAGCAGGGTGTCAGCGGTCCCGTGTCCCTGGCTCACTGCCTGGAGGTGCTCCATAAGCAAAACCAAAGATGAGCCACAACGTGGGATGGGTCACGTGTTACGGTTTGATGTGGCAGGGGAATGCATGTGAGGCTGTGATTAAGGCTCCTGTGATGTGCCGTGAGAACGTTGAGGGCTTGTGTGTGTTACTGGTGGAAACAGAAAAGGAGTTGGGTGATGTATGGAGGAGTCCACCTCTGCATTGAACCGTTTTCAGGCTGTGATTAAATGCTCTTATAGCTAATGATTGTTTGAATTTTTAATACAGCATTGACAAAACTGTTGCATTAGTGTAATAATTAACACATTTTGGAAGTAAATATGTGGTTGAGCACAAGAGCTTGTATACCTGAATTAGGTTAGTGGTTTGGGGCCCAAGAAAACAGGTAAAACCTCTTGACAAGACGAACAAGACCGTTTAATCCCAGGTTACCAAAGAGAAATTTGAGATAGTAAGCAAAGGAGAAACTGCCTGCATCTGGAAACATTTCAGACTTCAGCTGGATTTTTACTACTTTTAAGAGACTGAGTTCCAACTAAGAAGCATGAATTGGTTTATTAACTGGCTGTTGCTGACCTTTCTCTCTGTTTACTTCTGTTGCTAATGCTTTCTGTGCATTACAGCACGGGATCGTAGCTTACGCGTTCTTCCTGTGGAGCTTGCAAGCATTTACTTTGCCGTGCGAACCTCTCCCTTCAGCTGATAAGGAGCAGGCGGCGTTGGAAGTGTAGCCATTCCAACTCGGACCCAGCTCCCGGTTGGGCTGGGTGGAGGCTTAGGAGTGCTGACTGGCAAGGGCTGAATGGGTCTGTGTCCCAACGGGGACAGGGCTGGCACAGAGCAGGTGGAGGAACTAGATGATCTTAACCTGTTTAGACAACTTACTGACAGTTTACCAAGCAAATAAATAAACTTGCATGCTGACTGTATCCAGAATGAGTCAGGTCACTTTACAAGATGTCTGTTTGGTTACAGAACTGTATGTGTTTTCTTCTTGTGAAAGATTTTGAAAAAGAGCAAAACTGACTTTCTTCTAATGTGTGTGGAAGTTCTGGCATTTGCTCCTGGGATTTCCTTACCTCCTGTCTGTATTATTTCTTTATAAACTTTATAAACTTTCTGAATATAATATGATCCAGTCATTCTGCTGTCTTCCAGCCTCAGGGAATTAGTCATGCCAACTCCATTTTTCCTTTCTTATTTTCAAGGTGCCTTAAAGTCAAATATAAAACTGCACAGTTTGGGTGTGGCTCCCATGTGAGAGCACTTGAAGTGATTGGATTGATTTCTTGCTCATCGACTTTCCTTTGAAAGCATCCAAAGTGAGGGGCTTTAATGTTCGTATTTTTGTACTTCTCTTGAAAGAGATGAAAGGATCACAATGCATATCAATGAATTTTGACTTCTGCATAGCCCCTCTGTTTAGATCTCATTCCTTGCTGCTCTGTGAGAAAAACCTTTCTATTAATTTCCTTACAGGTTACAGCTATTCTCTGTATAATGCAGGCTTCTATAGGTATGGTAAAGTGGTTATTGAGTTGTTCTAAAGTGAGGTAGAGAAAATTTAAAAAAACAAACAAACAAAAAAAAAAAAACAATGAGAGAGAGAGAGAGAGAGGAGGGGAATAAGCAGAGATTGTAGGTATGATTTCTGATCTTCTGGAAACACTTTAAGTCACCAGCACCAAGAGCTGTGTTTCAGTGGCTGCAGAACCTGGTAGGATGTTCCTTTCCAGAGCCGCGTGTGAGCTCCTGTCAATGGCAGAAGTTTTTTGTTCATTTTCTGGAATTAGTATAGGTGATTGTAGTAGTAAAGCTCTGCAGCAGGAAAGTCTCAGAAGGCGTGAGCAGGTTTTTTTTCTGGACCGATGGAGGACAATAGACAAGCATACAGAGTGAGACTTCAAAACAATTTGCTGTTAACAGAAATAACATAATGATAAATAGAGGCCACCTAATAATTCTGTATTTTTAATTTTCCTTCCCTCCCTTTCTAAATTTCTTTGCCAGGTAATGCTGTTGAGTTTTTTCAGGTTGGTGAGTTTCGTAGAAGTGGAGAGCTCTGAAAGGGTGCTATGGCTCTGCAAAGCGGCGCTGGGTGTACAGTGACGTTTGAAGTGCTGAGACTATTGAGGGATGAGAGGACCGTAATTTCTTAGTAGAAAGAAGAGATGTTGTTACTGATACAGAAAAGTCTGGACTGTTACAGACATAACAGCCTAGGTAATGGTGCTGACTAAATTATTTTCTAATATGTTGAGCAAATAGATCCTTTCAGCACTTGCAAAATTGATGCAGAGAAGCAAATCTTCAAATCCTTGGCGGAATTTGGAACCTGCAGAAGCTCATGTGGCCCTGAAGAGGATTTAGACTTTTTGCAGTCATTACTGACATCATGGTACTCCCACACCAGATGTGGGCCAGCTCTGAAAACTGTATTCTGACTGCCCAGATCGATTTCTCTGCCGTTCCTGTGGATTCACCTTACACCTGACCTCCTCGTGCTGCATTCCCAGGGGTGAGCTCTGTAGGTAGCATTGTCTGGTTACGGTTTGCATTCAGGTCCCAGCTTGTGGAGCCCGTCAGGTGGAGGCCTATGGTATAAAGGAGAAACCAGACACTCAGTAGATTACCTTCACTGTGTAAATGATCCGCTTTGTCTCGGCCTCGCTTCCTGCAGCATTGCAACAGGCAACTGTAAAATCACATCCACAGCAAGAAAGTGTTGCAATCTCTCTCCTCAGACTGCCCTTCCTCTCCTTCCCCCTTCTGTATTATGCCAGGATTATGCTGATTTTCACTATTTGTGTGTTTTTCTTTTCTTTTAAGGAGGAAATTGAATGAGACTACAAAACTTTTTCCTTTTTCTCTCTCTCAAGCCAGTCTTTCCTCTGTCACATATGTTACATTCAGAAATTCTCAGTCCACGCCTTGCTTTGATTTATAGCAGTTACAAGATAGTGTTGCTTGTCTGCATCTCGAAGTAAAAACTGTGTTGAGCCTGGCTGGAATTTGCAAAAATTGCAGATTGTTCTTCTCCTGACAAATAGGCAAGGGTGAGTGCAGTTCACTCGCTTTTGTGTCATTTCTTACACCTTCACAGTTATTCTGTAGTACTCTGCAGAATGGCTGCATTGTCTTGCCTTGAACTTTCCCACAAGCCCTATATCCAGCGTAATCTTAGTGCTTTAAAACTTTATGAATTGCCTTTTGGGAAAGACCTTTGGAGAACTAAGCTGTTGTGAGGGTTTCTTGCATCTTGAAAGGGCGAGAGGGTCAGGGCAGCACTGTCTTCAATAGCTCTCACAGTCTGAGCTCAGCCTTGTAAGCAAGGCTCTGAGAAAACCCTGCATTTCGTAAACAATCTCCCAGAATCTGTACTGCTTATGTCCCAGGTTTTGCAGTGTACCATAGGCAATTTTGTGAGCAATCAAAAATTGTATAAACGAGATCTGCCTTTGTAAATCTGTAATTGGAGCAAGATGAAAAAAAAAAAAAAAAGAGATGTGTTAATAAGTATGGCAATAGATGTTTATGTAGTCTGATCTACAGTTGGTCTGCACTCAAATACTTTTCCAAGTGGCTGGCTGAGTGTTGGGTAGTGAATGGGAGATGTTAGAAAGAAGCTGAAGTACCTATCTCTATTCCAATAACCAGGTGGCTTTAAAAGGTTTCAAGCTGTGCGCTCAGAAAACCTTGGATGGCTCCAAGAGCTTGTAGCCTGTTTTGCCACGTAATTTCTAGACTTCAAGACTTGCTTCATTCTTTCCTTTAAACTGTAGTGATAAGGGTGGGGGCAGGGAGAAGTGGGAGGTTTGCTTTCTACATATTTGGAGTTAAACTAAAGTGAATTCAAGTATCTTCACCTGTGATTACCTTACCCTGATGGACCAGAGAGTGCATTTATGTAGCAAATACCCTTTGCCCCAGGGCCATTGGCAATCCCCAGCAGCTCTTCAGAGATCACTGCTGGTTAGTTGGGATACGGCAGAGTGATAAATCACTGCTAAGATGCACTTCTTGGCTTTACGCTTGGGGCACTTCACTGAAGGCAGCTAGGAAAAGGTTTTGTTTAGCATTTTGTACCACTATTTCTGAACAAGGCAGTACAGGATGCTGGTAATACTGAAAGCTAGTCTTTTTACATTGAACTTGCTGTCTGAGACAACTGGAAGCATCGTTGTTGAATTGTGTAGGGCTTCTTTAGCTGAAAGTTGTTTCTGAGCAGTGGGTTTTGTTTGTTTTGTTTTTTTCCCCTTGCAGCTAGCCTATATTTGATGTGGTATGATTAGAATCAGAAATAATTTTGTGTAGACTTTTACTGGAAAAAAAAAGTGGTCAGCAGATCTGCATCTTTAGGGGTTTTGGTTTGGTTTTTTTAAATATTTATTTCCAGACATGACAGCATCTTTCCTATCTCTTGATGATGCAAATACCGTTTTATGGGTCATGATGAAATATTTTATTGATCATCTTATGAAAAATCAATGAAAAATTTGCCCTGGCTGTCAATTCTGTGCTACCTACTGTATATGCAGTGACAAGTTTGACTGCTCACCATTGTGGCTGAGAAGAGAATACCTTGGGGTGCCCAATTATAGCAGCAGTGAGAGGAAATTCAGAAGAGTAATTTTGGCTTCCTTCATTGCCTTTATGTTGGCCTCTGAACGAGCAGCCATGCCACTCCTTTCAGATTTCACAGCAGCAAGAGCTGCTCTCTGCAATTTTGACTTCTCATGTCCGTGAGATTGAATCAATGCTTTTCCTTCCACATTGAGTAAAACAATTTTCCACGCACACTGAGCAGCTTATTCTTATCTATACCTGCTTGAGATGGGCTAGATGAACTTGAAGATTCTATAGAAAGCTCTCTCTTTCATTCTTTCTACCCCCCCCCTTTTTTTTATTTATTTTTTTATTTTTTTAAAATAAACTGCAGATTGACAATGGAACAGTTCTCTAAATGAGGTATTTTTAAGGCAAATATGTGGAAAAGCAAGTGTTTTAATAGGGCTTATTCTATAAGGGGAGGAAGTTTAAAGCAGGAAAGAAGAAAGTTAACGTAGAATCATAGAACATAAACAAAAAAACCCAAACAGCTGAGCTCTCCCAGTTCAAGGATACATAGTTCAGGTGCCGTTACCACAGTATCTGAACACTTGAACTGTTAATTTATTGCTATAACATTCCCATGTGGTTTGGACCAGACCCTTTTGCAAGGGACCTGGGACCCAGAAACCCAGTTAAGGGGTTGGGAGACCTGAAGCAGGCTCAGAGCAGAGTTGAGATGCTGAAATATGTACCTGCAGTCGTAATCCCCTGTTTGGTCACTGCCTACCTCTGGAGGCAATGCATCTCCTGACATCCATGAGCAGCTGGATTTTGCATTCAAACTTGCGCAGGACTGCTCAGAGTGGGAGTCCCACAGCCTAGCTCATAGGGAAGTGTGACCTGACCCCAAAACAAAGTGTTCCTCTGCCGAAGTTCTGATCAAAGCGGACTCATTGCTCAGGGGAACCGAGCTCCCAACAAGCGTCAAGCCTCTGTTTTGGCTACTTTTAAAGCATAGCTGGGGAGGAAGAGAGCCCCCAACATAAGAAGGACATGGACCAGTTGGAGAAGGTCCAGAGGAGGGCCACAAAGATGATCAGAGGGCTGGAGCACCTCTCCTGTGAGGACAGGCTGAGAGAGTTGGGGCTGTTCAGCCTGGAGAAGAGGAGGCTCCGGGGAGACCTGATAGCGGTCTTCCAGTACCTCAAGGGGGCCTACAGGAAAGATGGGGAGAGGCTGTTCAGTAGGGCCTGTTGTGACAGGATGAGGGGTAATGGTTTTAAAATAGAGGGAGGTCGATTTAGATTGGATATTAGGAAAAAAAAAAAAATTATAATGTGAGTTATAGAGCACTGGCACAGGTTTCCCAGAGAGGTGCTGGATGCCCCATCCCTGGAGATGTTCAAGGCCAGGCTGGATGAGGCTCTGAGCAACCTGATCTAGTCAGGGAGGTCCCTGCTCCTTGCAGGGGGGTTGGACTAGATGACCTTTGAAGGTCCCTTCCAACCCTAACCATTCTATGATTCTACTGGGGAAAGTGCTTGCCTGTGAAGAGGAAAGCAGGGGTCAAGTGCTGTCTCTGAGCGCTGCCTTTTAATGTGCTGTTTAGTGTTAAGATTGCATCCCTAAGCAGAAACGAGAACAGGCAGTGGGGCTCTCCATTGCCTTACTACAAAGTCACGCTTCCCCTTAGGCATAGTTCTCTCCCTCTGGCCCAGCAGATAATTATTGTAATTTGGGTTGAGTGGCAAGAAGAACCCCCTTTCCTCAAGGATGGGCGTGTCTTGGACTAACGCTCCCGCGCGCTCCCCTGCACTGATGGTTTGAATCTCTTCTGGCAGCCATTTAAAAATGGTGACCACGCTCCATAACAGGAACCCAGCTGCACTTTTGGAAAATGCTTGCATGCATGGTAGGCAAGAAATCTTTCCAGCCTCTGTGGCAAGAGGTCATGTGTAATGTATAATCTCTCTTCTTAACTGTAAGTGATTGATTAGAGTTAACTGAACAAGCAAGAACTTTGTTTGCGCTTTACCAGGAGCTGTTTGGGAGTTCTCATGAGCAGCAGGGCCCTCCATGGATCAAACAGCATCTGCTCACCGCGTTGTCTGTGCTCTAGAGGCAAGCAGGCAGACATCAAACACGCAGCAAATCTCTTTGGCTTGTTTTTATCAGCACAAGTATTATGCAAAACCCCCCTGAAAGAGGGCAATGGCCTTCCCAGTCCATAAATTACGCTGTGAAGATCTACCTACAGAGAACTCCAACAGCCATGTACAACTGCTGACTATCAACTGGCAGCAAACTGCTTTCTTAGGAAGAGGAAGGAAAGGGCTGCTGAGGTTCCCAGCTGGTCAGATGTCAGCTGCACCTGGCTGGATGTATCCTTAGCTGTGTAGTGGGGTAGGTCTATAGCGTTGTGTTACAAATGTATGAGAAGAGCACACAGGAATCCTTTTTGGCCTCACAAACTTGTCAGGTCTTCTTCAGACTTCGTGAAGTTTTCTTCACTTAAAATGTGGGGGGTTTTGTGGGTCTAAGTATGTGTAAGTGAGCTGCTTGCCTGCCTTTCCCAAGGAAGCAGCTGCTGCTCTGCAGCAATAGTGAATGTGGAGGAGGAGGAGGAGGCAGCACTGCTTTCTTCACATAACAGGCACAGCTGCAGGAGCTCTGAGACCTCATGCTACACTTGACCTGGTTTCCTTGACAAAAGCACATCTGGTTTTCAATTTGATTTAACCTGGAAACCATGCCTCTGCCTGCGCCAGGGCTGGGAATCCTGAGTTGTGAATCCTTCTGTGAAATGCCTGTGTATTGCTCCTGGGAAAATTACTGATCTGAAATGTTCCCCATGTCCTCCTGGCAGTCCTGTGAGAGAGGCACCTTTGTCTTGTCACCTTACGAGTCTGGGATTTGCACCTGGCAATTTGAGTGCTGCGGGAATTGTCAGACCCCGTCTTTCTCCTTGTACTGCTTTGGTTTGGCCGGTATCGCCCCACAGCTGGTATTTGTTGCCTGGGGTTTGGGACAGGAGGAGCCCAGGGTGCCCTTGGCGAGGCCGGTGTGTGTTGTGCCATGGCCTTGGTCCCCGTCTTCCCTGGAGCAGCTCAGCTGAGGAGTGTCTGTGGCCCACCCAAGGGTGCCGCAGGAGCCTGGGCCAGGGTGGAACAGGCTGCTGGCTTGTTTGCACCCTGTGCCAGGGGCACGGGAGCGCTTTGGTGCAAATGAGCGTTTGTTTTCATCGTAAGAGCTGGGAGAATGAATGCCTGCGAACTGCAGCCTTCTGACAAAAGGCATACTTGCTTCTGGTACGGAGAGGGTTAACAGCAGAGAGACAGGCAGAGGGGAGATTTGCCAGGGTTACTGATTAGAAGGCTGTATAAATTCTTGAAGAGCAGGCAAGCCTGAGCTTTTAAAATTCTGCCTTATACGGTCCCTTCCAATATCCTGTTGTCCTGCCTTGGGCAGGCTGTGCAGATGCCACAAAGGTGGAAATACAGATCCGATGTACGGAGCCTGGATGTTTTAAACCAGGGCCAGAACTGAAGGGCGGTCGTGCAAAACAAATGTGCTGAGGGTGGTGGTGGAGGAGGGAACAGCTAATAGATGTTTTCCCCTGGCTTGACATCTGTCACCTCCCCCCATGCCAACCCTCCCTCTGTTTATAGCAAACCATTTGCTCCCATTAATTAGAACTGGATTCCTGCCATCTGACCAGCTTTCTGCCTCTACAAATGTCAACAGAGCCAGGACTACACAGGTGGGGAGAAGGGCTAGGCAGAGGAGATCTGTTGCATCTGTTTGGGGAGGGATAGAAGGGGGAAAAATGCCACCCCCCCTTCCAAATCAGGCACGTTGGCCACAACAGTAATTGAAATGCGGGCTGGGAGCCCCAGGACACCACTTTCCCCATCCCTTTTCAGAGCAGACTGCACTTTAAGCCATCCCCTCCAGTTAAATCTCTTTACCAAAGTGGTCTGTGTGAAGGCTTACATACAAGAAGATAATGGTGCTGTCATTTTTACAAATAATCACAACAGGAGCAGAAAAATAAGAGGAAGATAATTACACCTGAAAATCCAGTGAGGTTCCAGTTGCTAATGCGGTGGAAGCTACAAGGAAGCTGAACCTCGATCCCAAGCTGTTCCTGCCAGGCACTGGGCTGGCTTTTCTGCTGTGATTTAGGAGCGTACAGCTGTGTTGCCATGACATTAGAAGGAAATGTGCTTACCCTGGGATGGTTTTCCTCTTTAAAATACTACAAAGGCAAAGTATTTAATGTGCTAGTTGAAGCAAATCCTGAGTGGGAGAAACAGGTTAACCTTGATTAGCTTGGCTGGGTTGTAGAAGGAAAAAAAAAAAAAAAAAAAAAAAAAAAAAAAAACAAAACAAAAAAACCCCAAAAAAACCAACAAAAAAAACCAAAACAAAAAAAAACCCGAACAAAACCTGCAAACCCTCATGTGGCCTCCTCCAGCAGCCGGTGCTGTGTTTCTGCTGGGATTATGAATCAAGAAAGTGGAACTGTTTTATACCGAGGATTACACCCCATCTTAAAAGGAAGTGGAACAGCAGGCTCTCCCTCTCCCTCTCCTTCATATAATATTTTTTTTGTGACATGGGAAGGAGGGGCGTGATGTGCCTGTGTGTACCCCTGAGTATTTTAAGCCTTTTATGTCCTGTAAGATGGTGTTTTGCCTGTGTTCAGGCAAGGAGGACCTAAGGTCACAGATGTGAGTACTCAGACCACTCAACTGATGGCAAAATGGTCTGGGGGAGAGAGTGGTGCCCCCCCTGCATCTGAAAGAAACGGGTGCAGGCTCCAAACCTCGAAGGAAGGCGATTCTTTGAAGACACGAATAAGGAGATTTTGAAAGTCTGGTTATGTTTTTATATCATGTTGCAGGAAGTAGGTAATTCCCTTCCCCATGGTCTGGGGATCCCTCCTTTGTGTTCCCTGGGGAGGAAAGGGGCCACCAGCACCTCGCTCTGCTGCAAGGCGGCTGCAGTGAGCGTGGTGTTTGGGGATCCAGCGCCTCGTATTGCAATGTGCAAGTCAAGGACACAGCTTCGAGCCCCAGTTTTCTCTGTTGATAGGAAAGAATAGGAAAAAAAGGTAGCAGTAGATCTTTAACAGACCGTTTCCTTCTTCTTTCTCACTTTCTTACCCCAGTGCAAAATAAGATTGCACAGAAGGATTTTTTTTTTTTAAATTTTCTTTAAATCAGCAACACCTTCTGTGCTAACTTTGTGCACATCAGTTATTCTCTTTGCTGCTCAGAGGTGAGGCAAGTAAAACATGGAGCTGACTGACTTATTTGTAAGTTCTGCAAGAATCTCTCCTAGGACAATACTTGCCCTGATTAATTTAAGGAATCATTTACAGGTCGAAGTAAAGGAACCCACTTAATAAGTAAACTTAGTTGAAAAATGAGATGTCTCACACAGAGTGATGGAGGGAGAGCTGTCACTGTAGCTCATGGGGTCGTGGGGGTGAAATTGTCAGTCCTCTGAGACAAAATGGTCATTTGCAGAGTGCCTCAGAATTATTAGTTGAGTCTGCGTTAGGTAAAGGTAGCTGAGTGTAACAGAAACCTGGCAGAGACATGTTTTTCAGGAAAAAAAAATGTTACTGTGTCAGTTAAAAAGCAGAGTATTAATTTACTGCTGAGATGATGATATCTACCAATTCTAATCTTGGTGCTCCTGAACTATCAGCAAGCTTCACTGAGTTTGGCATGACGCTCGTCACTCAAAAAGTAACGGAGAGCCCTGCCTGGCAGCTCTGCGGGCGCGGTGCTGGGCTCTTCTGAACAGCCGACAGGCAAGAGAACCTGCACATCTGTAAGCTCTCTTTGACAGCAAGGGTTCACACATGGTTCACGTTTAAATCCAAGGTCTTGTGCCCCTGCCCCTGCTTTGAGATTTACTTGAGTGAAAAGATTTGAGTGTGTTTAAAAATTTCCTAATTTGTACTTGAAAGCAGTGGCGAAAACGCACGTGCAGAGAAAACACCGTTACTCACCACTTCTTGATCCCTGCTACCTTCTGTAAGGTGTCTTACCTCTCCAAAAGAAATCCTTTTGTTTAAGTGTTTGTTTTTTAATCCCTTTCCCCACTGTTCCATGCTTGATGCTTTTCTGTGTCTTTGAGCACTTACTGCTCTGAAACTTTCCCTGGGGTTTGTTCACCCTGGCTTGGGCTGTCATCACAGGCTTTTCGGTCATTCCCATAAAAAAGCTGTGTTGTCCTCTCTGTGAGATGTCCAGAGGCAAGAAATGACAGAACAGATGGGCAAGAGGACAGGCAAGGCAGAAGCTGCCTCTGGGAGCTGGATGCTCAGCTGGGCACCCCAAGTTGTAGCTGAGTGACGAGGGCTAGCAGCCCGTGGCTTGGGTGGTGAAGCGAAGTGGTGCCTTGCTCACGGCCACCTGAGGCAGAGGAGGCAGCTGTCCTCGTCTCCAGGAGAGCGTGCTTGTGGGAGACGCGTGGTGGGCTGGGGTGGTTTGACTCCCCAATGGCCTTGGCTGGGGGCACGTTGTGCTAACGCTGGCAGCACCTCTGAAGCGAGATCTGTCGAAGTGCACTGAAGAGAGCCACTCGCATTAAAAGGCGGCTGGTGGGCATGTTCGCTAATGGCAGGATTTTTTCCCGGGGGAGGCTAAAGGGGTGACAGACCTTTGTTAAAGCAAGTGCATCTGTCGGTTCCAGCTGCCTAATGCATTAAAGTGCACCTGCGCACGGAAAAGAGCAACAATTGGCCGCTGCAGCGTGTTAGCCTGCCCCAAGTCATTCCCACCGGGGGAATACGCCGAGGCAGGGGTGAACAGTACAGATTTTTTGAGTTTTAAATCCTTGCTTCCTGAAGGCACTTAGCCCCCCTATTCTGTGCATTCCTATGGCTTTCCCAAGGTGTGTGGCACTGATGGATGGCGTAGCCAGGGCTGACGACCAGCGACCAACTCGGGGTCTTTAAAAAGAAAGCTTGAAAAGCTTTCAAGCACCAACTGTGGCAGAAACATTTTGCAACTGTGCAGAGAGCAATTTCTGCCTCTTTCTACAGAAGAAAATATTCCAGGATTCAGTCCCGATATCCCTTGACCTTAAAAGAAAGGACCATGAAAACAAGTTTTGTCTTGGTGCCTGCAAGAATGGATGTCCTAGGATTGTTCCAGACACTCTTATTGCTTCTGCTTTCCTCTAGATTATGTGCGATTTAGATTATGCATGAGGTTTTAGGCTTTTATAACTTTGTGTTTTTTCCTAATCATAGAATCATTTAGATTGGAAAAGACTCTTAAGGTCATACAGCCCAACCGTAAACCTAACACTGCCAAGTCCACCGCTAACCCATCTCCCCGCGTGCCACACGCCTTTTAAATACCTCCAGGGTACTCAGCCGCTTCCCTGGGCAGCCTGTTCCAGTGCCTGATAACCCTTCTTTCCTAATATCCAATTTAAACCTCCTCTGGTGCAATAATACTGTCTATTGGAGCATCCCACCATTTGGAAGTAATGTGAAATCAACTGAAAAATGCATGAACAGGAAGAGATAAGTACCCCAAACCAACCAGTGAACCCCTAGAGTCTCCCCCTTGCCCTGCCTCTGCCGGGTGGGCATTTGCAGCTGTTACTGGAGCAGTGAGGAAATTCCAGCAGTGAATATACCACATCCATCTGTGTCCACAAACAGGCAGGAAACCAGCAGTGATGCTCTGCACCCTCTTCCAACCCGTAAAAATGCCCCCCTCCTTCACTGTAACACAGATTTTATTGAGCAGCAGCCTGGCCTAGGTAGCCAGCATCCCAACCCGCTGGAGGCAAGAGCCAAAGCAGAACGAGGAATAAATGCCATCTCTGGATCTCCTGTTTTGAAGCCCCCAGTCATGCATTTCGTTTGAGTGTGATGTTTGAGTCAGGGAAGATGGAGGGGGGCTAAACCTGTGTGGGTGACTGCTTCATTGAAAAGTCTGGGCTGTCCTCCTACGTCAGTCGATGCATTCAGTTTCTAAGCTGCTGAATTATGCAACTTCCTCTCTTTGTCATAACGCAGTTTTAGATTTAATTTTCCCAGGCTAGCCGTTTCCCCAGCCTTATAACCGTTGTCCAGTTCCCCTGGGCTCTTGACCCGTGGCTGGTACTAGGGGCCACATTTCACTGTGCTGGTGTTGTTAGCTGACAAAAATGACAGGGAAAGACAAGTTTCTGCAAGACAGACTTAGAGTGCATTAAATAAATATAAATTTTATTAAAAACACCCACATCTCAGCGTTATCAGGAATGATATAATAATAAACAGCTTTCAAATAACCTGCATTACATTACAATACTTACAGTATTTATAACCATCCTCAGATTCTTTTTATAGACATACCAAACATTTCATGAAAATGAATGAAACTGAAGTAAAAAAAAAAAAAAAAAAAAAAAAAAAAAGTAGAACATAAGCATAGAAAATGCACACAGAAGTTCATTACCTTAGTGTCAAACTGCTAAAGTTTCCTACACAAGTTAACCACTAGCTTTAGAAGTGAACTTTATACCACTGTGCGTCAATCAAGATGAAAAATTCATTCAAGTAAAGTTGACACCACTCAGAAGCATCTTCAAGTATGGCTATAGTCAACCTGATAATCCTATACCAGCAATTTCATGTCTGCTTTGTCATTCGTTCCAACTGAGGCAGGGTTCTGTACACCAAAGGGTATTTACAATACAAAACTGATTCACCAGCTAAGCGTCCTGCTCCTGCTGCCAGCAGTTTGGCAAATGACAGTGCACGGCGTATTAACCAAACATCTACTGCGGATTACATGATTAATGTAGCACTTTAGGAAAAAAAAATCACCGAAAGATGAAGATTTATAATGATTTAATTCATCTGACATATAACCATCATTAATTTTTTTTCAAAGGTGAAACTTTTGTTTCAATGCAGTGGGTAAAGTCACAGACTGAGAATTAAAAAAAAAATAAAATTGCCTAATAAATATTTGACCATTAAACCCAAAGGCCTCCTTTGATTTACTTGAGTTAGGTTGTGATTCTGTTAGATAAAATTTCTTTCGACCAAACTTAATCTTACAGTATATTGCACAAGATATATCTGGGACATGGAGGTTTGCATGTTTAGGGAAGCCCTTGTACAGACTGTACCTTTTTATATTTTATTTTATTCATTACAGTATCCAAGAAGCCTTGTTTAGAGAGTGACTTGAACAACTCTAGCAAACAGTCACTTGCCAAACCCCTGCCTTACGTTTTTCCCTTTAATCAGCTCAGTGCATTCTACTTTCTTTTTGTTTATTCATTTGAAACAGGCAAAACATTCTAAATCTCTTAAACACTTTCATTACAATAAAAAGAGCTAACGAATTTACAAAATTAGTTTTAGTTACATCAATACATGTACAAGAAAAATTAGAGAAGGGATTCAAAAGAAAAGCATTAAATCCCTGAAGAAAAAAAACCAAAAAACCAAAACAAAAAACCCAAGAATAATATATTTAACCTACAACAGCTTTACATACACACAGGTGACACGTTGGCATAGGAGAACATGAGCTGAAATATCCCTGAATTTTTAGAACCAAAAAAAAAAAAGTTGAAGTTCAAGTTATACTTGCTAAAATGTCAAGTATTGAGAGAGTTTTTTTTTTGTTTTATTTTTTTTGTTTGTTTTTTTCAAAGGCTATTGGGGGAAAAGATGGTATACAATATATAAACTTTCACACTCAGTTCAATATCCTATTGCCAAACTAGTGTTGAGGTATATGACAAGTAGGAACATCACTCAAACCTTTTAATGTATTTTTAGCTCACATTATGATATATTTGTAGCAGGCTGAGTAGCACCATGATGTGAATTCAGCTCAAAACCCAAATATATATAGATTTAATATTTTTACAGTACTAAAATACTAAAGCATCGCGTTAAAAAAAGTTTTGTTTACAATTTAATTTACTATACAACTCTCCTGCTTTTTTTAATAGAAATTAATGATTTAAAACCACCACAGCAAGCCAGCTGCCTATTTTTTTTTTTCTATTTAATCAACGGAATCACACAGAACTAACCCTGTTTCACTCATCTTGTGTAGGCATCGGTCTGCTCAATCTTCCTGGAAAAGAGGACACTTGCACCGAGAAATGACTTACACCACAATGTACATAATTATCAACACAAAAGCAATCTGCCATTCAATATTTGAAGAGCATACAGATCTTTTAAAACAGCAGAAGCCCAAGCTAACTAGTTGTAGTCTGTCGCATGCTGCTAATTATTACCTGTGGTTAATATAAAATTCTTTCCTTAAAACTGTACATATTTGAGCAATGAACTTGTCATAATAATTGTAGAAAACAGTTTACAGTATAGCTGTGTGAGATGAGCACCAGAAAAACATGTGTTTTGTGTACTAAAGTATTCCCTTATATCCAGTAAGCCCCATTTTTACCATAACTGACTGTATTAAAAATGGATATGTAGCCCACTAGCAGATGCATGGCTAAAACAAAAGTATTTAAAAGCTTTTTTAGTTTAAAAAAATTATCTTTGCATTTTAAAATCAAAGTAAACTCTTTTTTTTTTTTTTTTTTTTTAATGTCTTAGTACCTTAGCATTGTTCAAGTTGCCAAGCTTAGGTAGACAAAGTGCTTTTGAAACACTATTTAAAAAAAAATATCTCTCTCTATATTTTATTGTCCTTTTCTAGGACTTGACTGGATGAGCAAAATCCAGAGGTCTTTGTAATTCCCATATGTTAAAAAGTAAGCTTATTTTAACACCAGGTAAATTCAATACATACACGAATGAAAAGGTCCTCCCTGTTGTTGAAGAACATCTGACTACATCATTGACATTTTGTTATAAAGGCATTAACTGTTTGACTGTTAAAATAAAGACACCATTCTCTTAGATAGCACCATGGTTTTAGAATATCCAAACAAATTCAGTGTTTTGCTGTCTATTCATTGTTTTATACTTATCTACTTTGTTAAATAAAATCAAGAGACTAATAAGTTTACAGTAAAAACTGCATGTTAAAAAGCCATAATTCCAGTATTTCAGTACATTGTAGATTCAGCACCAGATGTTATTTTAAGATTCCTGCAGTTGTAACACTACAGTATTTTTTTTTTTAGGGTTTTTTTTTTTTTTTTGCTCCTGTTCCATGACTATGCAAACTTGATGACATTAGAAGTGGCCACAGATGTGCAAAACTGTAAGAAAAAAATTATCCATTTGCAGATTATCTCTTTCAGTAAATGGAGCCAGTGTTTTCAAATGTAAATTGTGAAACACTTTTTTGTTTTGTTTTTGTTTTTGCATAGGATGCTTTGGTCTTGTTTCCTACGTGCCATCCGTGACCACTTACAAATCAGTGGAAAATAAGTGCGCTAGTGAGATTACCTCTTTTTGCTGGTGTGCTGAGGCTTTTTCCACTGACGAGTTTTGTAAAAACACTGTTTTCTTGTCCACCTTTGCCTTCCCCAAAACCTAAAGAAGAACTACCCTACTGACAAGGTGTTTTTTTCAAATGAGGTAACCAACAAAGGTGTGAAGCTAGATATATCGGTTGTAAGGCCCTGTAACCCGTGTAAAGGCATATGGAGATGTAGTTACTGTGGAGTCTGTGGTGACCGACAGTGTCCTTTGTGCAAGAGACTTGATGAAGCGCAGGTACGTTGGCTCTGAGGGTTCGTGTGGCTCAGCGGGCTCCCGCTTTGCTTTTTTGCCGTGAGATTTCTGAGGCACGTAGTCTGGACCGTACTTTTCACATTCCTCTTCTTTCTCTCTTGCCTTCTCAGCCATCTTTGCCTCCCACAGAGCCAGACCGTGTTTTGGCTCATTCATACTCTTGTGCTGGTAAAAGACCAGGGATATTCTGGTGGGATGGTTCCTGTTGGGATTTTTTAAGGGGGTCGTTGCGTGGAGCTCACGTTTTGCACACTCTATGAGAATTGACCCATGAGATGGAGCAACTGCCACTCCTCCAATTTCTGGATCCAGAAAGCTCTGCTCACTATCTGACCAGACTTCATCAGGATCCTCTGCTTTTTCTGGATTCAGCACATCGGTTTTATCTAAGCCACCCTGGGGAGTAGTCCTATCATGGTTTTGACCTGGAAGCATGTTAGACAAACCATTAACTGCATGTGAAATCACTTCACTATCCTTATTTTGGAGATGCAGTGAATTAGGAGGACCACTAAACATGCCTGGAGCAGAATGGTAGTCGTGTGCTAAATGTGGAGGGGGTTGAACGTGATGATGTTCACTGGTTTTACTCATGGAGATGTAATCCATGCTCGGATTACTCAGATTAGATTTTAACCTCGAGGCAATCTCCGTAAAATGGCTGTCAGCCTCATGGGTGGAGTAAGAGGAAAAAGACCCTATGTGGTGTACATTTGGTCTAACGGTGCAATTACTGAAGGAGTCTACCTGCATATTTTGGTTTCCATAATTCAGGTACTTGGGACCAAAACTCTGGTTATTCTCAAACCTATGCTGGTATAATGTTTGAATGGGTGGTAGACTTAGTTTAGACATATGGTCTTGGCTCTGGCAACTATACAAGTCCATGTGCTGATGCTGGGAAGGGTAGGAGCCCAAGTAGGAGGGGCAGTTGTCCATAGGTATGTTTCCATTGCATTGGTAGGGTGGATATTGGTTATTTTGACTTAATGATCCTGAATAAGGGTTCATGGGACTGGAAGAATTCAAATAAGACCCCGCAGGCTGTGATGAGGTTGTGTAGAGGTTCATGGGACTGGACCCTCCATAGAGATCTGAAGTGTATGAAGAGCTTGGATAAGCATTGGCTGGATTAGGTAACCTTACATAGAGATTTGCAGAACCTGAACCCGAGTAAGAGTTCATAGCATTTGACTGAGGGTTGTTAGGGAGAGTGCGCTGTGGATGTTGCTGCTGCTGTTGTTGTGTGGCTGGTCCTGAAAGACGTAAAAGATCTGTAGATGTGAAAAGAAAAAAAAAAACAACATAAAACCAAGCTTTTTTTTTTATAAAAAAACAAAACAACCACCAAACCACATACTTTATAGACTTGTCATGATACATATCTATGAAATTTCTAAGAAACGTATATCATATGATACATTAAGAGAGTTTCCCTTTCTCATCTCTCAAATACCATCCTTTAAGAAGCTGAATAAATACTAAGGCTACTCATCCTTTTTGGCATGTATCCAGTGAGATCAGATGCTAGTGGCAATGGGGAAAAGAGGACAGTGCAATCTGTTCAGAATCACATGCACAAAATCCAGAGAGCTGAATCATCATTTATGTAGCTCATGAAATGGAGCATCAAAGTACTCCCAAACAGCCATGCACAAGGTGACCTTCTTCGCTCCAAGAATAAATAATTCTTCTCATCTATATTAATAGAACCATCTCAAAAAAATGTCCCTAGCTTTATGTAAAAAATCCAACGATGACATTTACTGATAGAGAACAGTTCAGTAACAAGTGAGATTAACCGAAGACATAAGAGCAAAACCATCATTCATTAAAGTGAAATGGCATCGTTTAATGGTTACAACCCTAGGGTCATGGGGCAGCTGACTTCTATTCATAGGTATTTCAGTGACCTTCTGGGTGGCCTTGGATGCATGGCTTTTTTTCCTCTTTGAGAAAGTTACTGTAACAGTAAAATGGTTTTGATGAACTCCCTCGCTCGGGACTCTCAAATGTACTGATGAAAACTGCCAGGGATTGTTAAGTGGATTTTTAAACTCTTACTCCACTATGGAAAAACCTGCTCTGCTTTTGGTCTTGAAGCAGAGAGTATAAATAGTGGCAAAGAGGTTAGGCTTGAATCCCCTCAAATTAGGAGGTTCTCTGTAACAGTGGCAGACAGTGAGTGATGTGTAGGTCATTCTTTCTTTGGCAGCAGCATCACACACTTCTCTTCATGGCTTCTAGCATTACTAGTCTTTTAAAGGTACTTTACAATACACTGGATGGCAAGCAGAGTTTGGAAAAGCACCAGATTTCTGCAAATGTTAACTATCCAACAATAAAGGATTTCTGAAACAACTTTTTTTTTTTTTTTGCCTCTCCAGAGTTGACCACAATTTTGTATTTTAGTACTTATAAATATACAATATTGATATTTAATGTTGAGATTTCTCTTTCCTTTTCACTTTAAAATGTTCTTGGGCTGAGAATACTGGTTTTCTTGAGACTCGTTATAAATGGCCCTGATTTCTAGGAAGCTTACCCCTGTTGATAAAGATCCCGATCAGATTCTTATGTTTACCTGCTAGCTGCTTTGCATGACCTGCTGCCTCAGAGTTGCCTTGCTTGTTGCGTGCTGCAGCAGACTTATCTCTTTCAGCTTTGCTAGACCCATTCTCCAAGGAGGAAAGCTTTTCTGCAGCTGCTTTCTTTGCTTCTAGCTTCCTCTGTCGGCACGTCTTAACAGGCTCTGCTAACATCCTTACTTTCCGACGAAAGGAGGTAAGGACCTGGATGCTGCCATTCCTCTTCTTCTCCTCCTGGCCCTCAGTGCTTCCGAACTCATCCACATCAGAGACTTTGTATAACGGGAGCACATGGAGCTGCTCGTCTTCTGGTGTTTGGCCAATTTCACGATTGTCTTCTCTAGTTAGTGTGCAAACCTATCAGAAAGGTGCGTTAGAGTAACCCTCTCAAACCAGTCCGAGACGAAGAGATGTGAAATACTAGCCTGTGCATTTTACCTTGCCCTGCCACTGTCAGCGCTGGCATCTGGCAAGCTATTTGTAAACTGTAATTTTATGTGCAATTTATGCATGTCATTTATGCAATTTCATTTCTTCCATTGCTTTGTTGGACAGTGTTAATAGAAACAGAAGGTATTTATGTCTTGTAGTTGTGCTGAAATAAACAGTATAGTTAGGGATTACCCTAATGTGAAATAAACTGTGTGATCCATTGTACCATGCCCAGAGAGCTAGAACAGTGGAACCTGGACTTTGTACTCACCTGAAGATTTTTTTCCTATAATACATTAGCTAGCTACCTACCTATTAGAAATAGTGTGCAATATAACATACTGCTGTTGTATTTCACACCCCCTTACAATGGCAACTTCCGGGACTTTGCAAAGAGTAAGTCACTGTAAAGTTAAAAGTAAGATTTAAGGAAGTTACTGTTGTGTCACACAGCATGCTCATTGTGTTAGCTCCAGCTAAGACAGGTATTAGGAGGATCTCACTGGAAAAAAAGATGCTGATACAGACATTTTGTATAGCAAAATCATTGCACCAGCCAGTTTTAGGAAGAAAGCTAAGCTAGAAATATATATTGTAGTGTTGACTTGTCAACTAAGACTCTGGAAGCAGGAAAAATTTAGTTGGTATTAAAAAAGTAGATATTCTCTTTGGTCATAATAAGAGCTGCACTGTGAATCTAGGTAGTTGCTTTAAATTACAACCATGATGATTACTCAGAATTGAAGATTGTTCTTTCTCAGTTTACCCCAACTGTACTGTCACAGAGAGAGTAGGCAGGGAACAGCAATAACCCAATGCACATTGAAAACCAGCTTGCTTTTCTGGTGTAGTCTACAGAACCTTTGCCTTGCTGTACATGCTAGAGATCAGAACTGAAGAGAGTAAAGGGCACATGTACAATACAAAGGATGGCAAGGCTTGCGCGCTTTCTGCTCATCCCAAGCAGGAATGAAATCCGCAACTTCCAAAACTCTCCTGGAAAGAAGTTATTTGTTTCCATTTTATTTTATTAGATGATATAATCCAAATTTCTTAGAAAACCAGTGCTTCAAGAGGAGAAATATAAGCCATTTTGTGCGGGGAATGCTGAAACAGGCGTTTCAGCCCTACTGGGACCTTCTTTCCATTGTCTCTGTGGTTTCTCTTTTACCAGTTCTATATTAAGCCTTTCTTTAATACACCACAAGTCTCATTCATTTGAATGAAAAATTGTGTAGGGGGTAATAAGTTAGTTCAATTACTGCTTAATGTTTCTTTTTTTAGCAATCCATGTTACACAAGTACAGATTTAAACAGGCGGGAGATAATTAATTAAATACATTAAATCAGTGCTGAAGTAAGGAGGCTCCATGCGTCACGGACTTACCAGTGTACTCCCGTTCTGCATATTGTGCAAGTCTCTGTGAGCATGAGCACAGAAATCCAGGCAGGCAGTGACCCCTGAGAATGGGCGACCTTCTTTTAAACCCAGGCGACACTCGGGTGCTCTGTGTTCATACTCGATCTGGAAAGAGAAGACAGGGATCACTGCAACCGAGCTGGATGCTCCAGTACACGGAATTACCCTGAGTGCTCTGCCGTGACAACGTGCAAGTCTCCTAACATCTTGGAGGTGGCAGGCAGATCTTGAAGGCAAATAAAATCAAGCAATTTGATGGCAATTTTGTATCTGTACTTCATTCCTTGCTGTTTTGTTCCCTGTTGCCTTCCGTCTCTGGTGTGATTATGAAACTGGCCAATAATACTTCTCCTTGTGTATTACTTTTGATTCTCTGCCAGTGGTTGGTGTTTTTACATGAGAAATGCAGCGCATGGCTTCAGTGTCTGGCACTGTAAGAGTGATATGTTTGTGTAGACTGGAAATATACCAAGCTATTAAGGGAAAATGGCTTTACAAAACTGATTTCAGAATGACTTCATGAAAAATAATAATTTGCTTTTTGATTTGTAATATTTTGGCATGCTAAACGTATTTCATTAGTTTTAATACAACTCTAACCCCTGACCAGGATGAGAGACAATTCCGTCAAGATAGTACTTTCCACCCATGCACTCATTATTAAGGAGCTTTACAAAGAGTTGATAATGCAACAATAAACCTCACACAAAAATAAAGGATTTTGTAATGGAAGATTGAGCCTTAGACAAATGATGGTTTCATATTTTATTTAGAATATTAAAAATGAAACCACATTTGTAAAATGCTTTGCTGAAATTCCTGAACCTTCGAGGTGAATGCAAAAAAATCTACACTTAATAGAACTTAATGGATCTCAATTTAAGTTAAGGTGAAATTACAAGTTTTGACAAGTCTTCATCCAAGATCACGAAAAAGATGTCTAGTTTGCTCATAGACTTTTGTTTGGAATATTTACTTCCCTGGAATCCAAAAATAAAAGCAGAACACAACTCGAAACATGTAAACTTCTTTGGAATTACATGAGAGTGGTCTGACATGTCAGCCAGACTGTAATTGTCCGATTACAGTACACTGGTGCAACTGTTCTCTGAGATTTTCTGCTGGATCCACTTAGAAAAACAGACCCTTTCCAACTCTAGATTTTAATCCAGCCCAGTAGCAATCCAGATTTGGATTATAATAAATCTGGGAATTTGGAATTTCTTTTCAGGATTCAAAAGGGAATTGGTTTTAGAGCTTTTTGGTTTTGGAACCTTTTACAGTACTATACAAACTAGGCCACAATCATCTCTCTTTAAAGCCGCTGACAGTAGCTTGATCATGGTCTCCCCACAAACACAAGGTCTGAATGAAACTCCTGAAATATGCCAAGCTGTACACATGCCTTACTACACAAGGTAACTTGTAAAAGCACGTATTTTCAACAAGTGTCAGGCAGGACCATGGCTCACCTAGAGAAAAATTCTTTTGTGAATTTTTGTGGGAAAAGCAGCCCAATCAAAGAACCATTTTATTGTTCACCACCCCCTCATTTTTAGTTCTTCCTCTTCCTTTCTTCTCTTGCAGAATGTCTCAGATATTTGGACAGATAACCGCAGCTAGTGGGCACGCAGCCAGTTTCCTCCATAATGGGTCTCCAAACATTATCTGATCAGTTAAGTGAAATTGGGTGAGTTCATACTGAATCTGCTTACCTTGTCTAGTTGCTACTAAATATGCAGTAAAGGAGGGAGTTTTACAGCAAATAAAAATGGACAGTTTTTTGTTAGTTTACTGTTTCTGTTACAGTTGAAAATCTGTCTTGCGCGGGTTGCTTGCTAAAGCATAATGCTGTCAACAGGAAAGAAAGAAGATGTCATGCAGTGACGCTGATAGTTTGGAAAAATGCTGTTTTGGTGAAAACTAAATTCATCTGCCACTTGAGAGAACAGAACTGAAACTGTGGCTACAGGACTCTAGTGCAATATGATACACTGCCTTCTGACACTGTTGCCAATCTCACACCATCTTCATGGATGTTTTGCTATTTTGGCTGGTGAATCATGCTAAATCTAGAAATTCGTGTCATAGAGCTGAAGAGTTCTGCTCAAGTGTGAAGTAATGTTATTGTGTTGATGTAGGTGAAAAGGTTAATCTTATTTAGTGGACCAAATTCTGCTAGCACTTTTGAAAGCATTTTAAGTGGCATTCGTCATTTCCATTCAATCTTGCCCTGATGTTAAAGGAATGCTAGGACAAAATTTACATAATGGTTTGGTGCAAGGTTGAAGCATTGGGAAATGTGGTAAAGATGAGGTTACTCATATGACTGCTCTGATAATTCTTTTCCCCAGCATACCTGGTTGTTATATGCATCAGGTGCAAGCTTCTTGTAGGTAGGTGCCATCAGGGTTGACAGATTCTGCAAATTGGATTCTAGTTTTTCTTCCTGTTAGGAGATGAAATAGAGTTCAATGACATTTCCATGCTGTACGTATGGGATCTAAGAAGTTAGAGTCTTTACACAGTTACGTTTACAATGATAGCTGTGTAAAGGCCCAGACCATTGTCATTCTTGTTTAGACAATAACTGCTGTGAATCACTCTTTAATTTTATTGTTTCACAGCCTTTAAAGTAATGAAGTAGTAAAGTAGTGGAGTGTGATCCTTGCAAGAGAACATCATATACTATAATCTTAATTTGGTTTATATTAAGAAGAATAAAATTCCTTAACATGGAGGTGTTTTGGATCCACGTTGTGATGACCCTCATTATTTTCCCTTTTGGAGTTTTGGGAAAAGACTCTTCAGAAAGCCCGAGAATGTCAGAATGGTCTATCAAGTAAATCTAGCTAATTTAAGGGGTTTGCACATTGCAATGACAGCACTTCAACACACTGAAATATCTATTCATGCAGCAATTTAAAATTAATGAAATACTTCAGACTTCAAAAAGTTCCCAGTTCTTAAGCAATGAAAAATTGTGGACATGTCTAGTAGTTGGTGATATGGAGGTAGAAATGATCACACTTCTTTTTTGCTATAAGGAGAGGTACAGACTCTTAAAATGAAAGGCTCTTTAAAAATGAAGTACTCTAATAACATACTGCAAAATTGTTCCCCATCGTCTCAGGATGAGAATCCCAAATTCAAAACCTCACTTATATGAGGCCTTTATTTTTAAATTCAAATGCATAAAGAACACTGGCATACTGGAGTAGTGTACTTGTTTTTAGGAGTTTGTGTACTTTAGGAATGTGTGAAAAACCTATGGGTTTTAGAGACACGCGTTCGGTGCATTAAAAGTTTGTTATCTCCTACTATGGGACTATATCCTAGTTTGGAACACCAAAATGACATTATGAAATTGTCAAAAATATCTTTCTGTGACCTTGTGGCTGCTGCCAGAACTTGGGAGCTTTTGTATGGCCCATAGATTGCCACTTGAAAGTGTTACTTCGAGTTTTTATTGGCAAGGATCCTATTTGTGTTGTCTATAGACTGTGTCTATGCTATGGGACCCAGCCCCTAGATGCATGCCTTGGCTGCCCCTGACTTTGTGTGGGAACAAGACTGGAGGGTAAAACCATCTTCCCTGCCCAGCTCTGGCTATCATGGGAAGCACAACCAGGAATTCAAGTTGGAAGAGTGCCCTGGTGGGCTCTGGCCAGGTACCCAGCTTAGAAAATTTAGGGGGTTTAGGACTGCAGGCTATGATAAAGGCGGCTTTGTGCCACAGCATGATTGAAGGAGAGCTATTCTGCAGTTATTTGGGCTGTAGAAGAGCAGTGGGGAGGAAAAACTGTAAGTTAATTATGATGATATTCTAAATAGTGTGCTATTCTCAGCACAGGCCATAAGATGCAGAAGTGCCTGGCTCTCTGATCATGTGAAAGAATTGCTTGGAGTTGTGTAAGTCACCAGAATACAGTAAAAGCTGTGTACCTATGTGTCAGTACACAAGCAAGGGACTAAATTTGCCCATGCCTGCCAAGAAACAGACTGGGCCATTGGAGCCTCCTAGACACGTGACTAGCTGGAGGTGTCCACGAGTCACTGCAATCATAACTTTAAATGTACCTCATGCCCAAACTAAGGTCAATTTTTTTTTTTTTTTATTACTCTAACTCGATTTAAACAGTTGGCAGTTTGCTGTAACACAGAATCCAGTCTGGAAACATTCAGTGGGGCAGGACTGTATGTACAATGAGTCTTCCTAGCCTCTTCTTCCTATTGTCATCTCCGAGTTTCATCACGTTTGTCTCCAGGCAGTCTGCTCTGGTTCCCAGTTGCAATGTTACGTGCCTTCAGTTGGTAAATCTTCTACTCTGCCACTGGGGAATGCCCGACTACAGGCCTAATAACAGCCACAATTATTCAGGCCATGCCCTCTCCCCTAATTGTGAAAGCCTGCAAACGTGGTTTCAAGTCTCAGGGCTTTTACCAGCTGTCAGAATTTGGACAGTCAATTCAGCTGGCTCAGTGACTGGAATCAATCAGTTCTGACTGGCAGTTATTTCATTACCCTACATGTATGCCATTCAGGCAGGGCTCTGGCCCCAGGTCTCTTGTACTAGATCGCTATTTGCAGAGTGACAGAAAACATTTCCTTGTGAATGAGGCTTATTTTAGAAATGGACACCAACCTCTTTTGGGTCATCCCCCATCAGCTTAAACTTTCTTGGAATCTTGCTTCTGGCGAACTTACAACCATTGTAGTACATGCTCCAGGAGCAACCAAAGGAAAATGAAGCACCACAAGTTTCAGGGTCCAGCCCTTGACATGCGCAAGTCCGTCTGAAAAATAAGAGCATACGGCTGTTAGCAGCAGGCGGGTCACCCTGAGGTGCTCCCTCAGCGGGCGCTGGCATTCTGCCAGCGCTCCGCAGGATCACTGGTCTTGGATCATCTGCCATTAATAAATAATGAAGAAGGGAGGCAGACACATTATAACAGAAGAATTTATCTGCATGAATAACTTCATGGTTGCAAAGCAAGGACTATGGAGTTTCTACACTTCTGTGAGAAACCTTGCTTTGCTCAAAAGAGGGTATGTTTGCGTGGTGCCTTGCTAGGTAGTGACACTCATGGTACCTGGAAGGGGCATATGCTGATGGCACTGCAAGAACATAGGAGCCTTCTGACAAGGACTAGGCAGTAATTCCTGAACTACAACTCCACCCATGAACCCAAAGTAACATACGAGACCCTGCTGAGATCTCTTCCTTTAAATACACTGTGATGCTTCACGGCTTTGGGAAGATATTTTTTCCTGATTTATCAGAATGTTTACTTTGCTCTTCTCACAAGGTTTGTGGGTTTTCAAACTGCCTGAAATAGTTAGGAAGGTTGTGCATATTCCAGGGTAAAAGCATGAGCAGAGGTGCTAGATCTGAGGCTGAAGGTGGGGTTGCAAGTTTGGTGAGCATACCCTTTGTTCCACTTACTCTTCGTTCAGGGCACACCGCCGGTTCGTGAGCGTGCCATACTTCCTCAGGGTGTCGGTGAGTTCTGAGTAGAGCTTGTCGGCCAGGCTTGTTGGGATTCCCTCCCAAACCAGGATGAGAATCACGATCACGGCCGTCTCACACGTGTGGCCTGCTCGCTCACGTACCAAGCAGAGTAGCTTTTCCTCCTGACTGCTTCTGCGGACTACCTGCATGCACAGCAACACACACCCCCGGGAGCCCCAACACAAACAATGCATTTCTTAATGTAAAGAGCAAGAGAATAGGACCTCAGCATTAGGACACGTGTAGGGAGGTTACTTCTACTTCTGTCTTCCTCCAACTTGGATTATTTTTCTCATTTAGTGATACAGGCCAGGGCTACCCTTTCTGTTCAGTGAAGCAGAGTCTAAGAGGCTAAGTTTGACTGAGGGCACGGAAAGCCATGGTGGTGGAAAACAGCTTTGCAGAGGTGTCCCCCCACCTCTGATTCAGCAGAATTATCCTCCTGAACCTGTGCTATGGTACAAGTGGCCCAGTTTGATTAGAGGGCAAAAGTAAGTGAGTCATGAGATGCCTCCTTGCACAGAGCTTGCACCCTTGATGCACCCTTGCACAGGGTAGGAGCCATGTGGGGAAAGACAGGCAGCTAAGGAAGATTCTAAATAACTGGACATGGGAACTCTCTTCCTTTCCCTCCCAAACTTAAGCAGCTAAACTTGCAATCAGGCAGTCAGTTTTGTGACCTGCCCTTACATACAAACATTACAGTAATGAGAGGAAAGCAGCAAATGTTGTTCAAATTTTTAAGAGTGTCCTCATTTCTCACTGCTTGTGCTACTGTGGGTATTTCTGAATAAAAGGTGCATTCTGGCATGCATGAAGACTATAATAATGTATCAGTTTTTCCTCATCCTGTGTTTCCCCAGCCTACCCAAACCACTTGGTAATTTGTGCCAAAGTACGACAGTGTTTGCGAAGAGGGTGTCCTACTGCTTCTCTCGAACTGGGAGTGCATTTTAAAAACATCACAGTGGGGCACTTACTGGACTTATTTGTAAGTTAAAAGTAAACAGCAATGAAAATGCCCAGTGTGAATCTTATGTGTAAGCAAAACTGCTTTCCTTCTCAGGTTTTCATACCTTTAAGCCAAATTTTATTCTTGCTATTCTCCATGCAGCAAGTAAATGGAGTATGACAGACAGAGGTGGGAGCAGGCTGGAGGCATCCTGTGGTACCGCTGCCGTTGAGCTATTTTAAGTTTCATAGTGTCAGCTAACAGGACATGTCACTGCCGTCTGCTTACGTGAACCATCCTACTGAAGTAGCTTAGTCTTAACATTTGTATACATCACTTACCCATTTAGCAATTGGACATCCTTGAGAACTTTTGCCTTCCTTCCCAGTGTAGACAACCCTCTCAATCCTTATAGCTTTACCCTTCTGTCCAAATCTTAAACAAACAAAAATATGTACAATAAGCAGATTCATTTGGTTCTGCGTGAACACTGAAAAGATGGAGCACATTTGCCAGTCTTAACTTAAAAAATAAACACTATGAATTACAGGGAGGAATGTGCAATAAGGTTTATCTTGCTGATTTTATTACAGTGGTGAATTGATAGGTTGAGAGAGGCAAATGTCTTTAATATCTCATGGATGAGTAAAAATTATCTATATAACATTAATATTCCCAAACCCTTTAATTGTTTCCAGACAGAATTTGTTATAGATGACATTTTGAAAAGTGGACTTGAAGTATCTCTATTTTGGGGAGGAATTTTACATTTTTCTTTAATTTCTGGGTTAAACTTAAAGTTATTACTCTGAAATTTACATAATTAAGTTGTCATGGAACAGCTGGCATGCAGTAGTCACTATTAATTTTCTGTGCTTGTTTCTGGCTCAGATACAGTGTGAATCGGTTAAGTCATGATTAATTTGCATCCCATCTATTTCCTTTATTTTATCATCTGCTCATAAATTGTTACCTGTTTACTTCTGCATGACTTCTATACTAAATCAGGATCACAAGGTGTCCTCAAATGATGCTGTTTGTGTGTGTCTTTTTGTGACTGAGGCAGGCAAGCTCGGCTGTTACTGAAGCGTTTAATCAAGGTGATTACGCTGCTGAGGCAGAATCTAGCCCCACATGCAAGTGGTGCTGTTACCCAGAGCAAATAGGATCCACTTTCCACATCCTCTGATGGACCAGGCAGAAATATGTGGCAAATGCTAAGTGAAGCAAATCTTGAATCAATAAAAAGCATCAGACCTATTAGGCCATTTCCAGGCATGTTCTCTGGCCAGGCCTTTCCCTGGGCTGCTGCAGCTGTGGGGTGCTCACCTGCGGAGCCCCAGAACACACCAGATCTCAGGTGAGGCTGTGCATTAGAAACCTCAGTGTCTGCAACATTACAGGTCCAGCTACCACGTTGACTCAGCTGCATTTCAGGCACTGGGCAAATTGTTCTTCCATCAATGTTTCTTGAATTCTGCCTCTCTCACTGGCGTTACCTTTTTTAAAAAATTTTGTTTGTTTGTTTGTTTATTTAATAAAAACATGTGGGGACTAAATCACTATCTCCTTGTTCTCTGCCTGTTACCTACAGAGCAATCAAGATCATTCCTTCCTGTTATGCAGCCATTTAATGATGCCTTGAGAACGTCTGACCTTTCGTCCCTCGTTTTGGCACTAAAATCTTGGTGACATATTTAAGAGCAAATATTTGTATTTAAACTTCTGTCCTATAAAGGAAATGAAAAATGCTGATTTTCAGATGTGATCTCATTGCGAAATTTCAGTGTCACAGGAAATTATACAAATAAAATCAAGTTGTGTACTACACATGTTCTGCAGGCAACTGTTAGGTCACTTTTTCCTACTTAGGCTTGGATGTTAGTATACATTTGTTTCTTTAATTAAACACATTAAAAAAAAACATTTTTGCATCTTAACATTTTCTATAAATTTGCTAATCTGGACTGCAGGACAACTATGCAGATGCCGCTATAGAAATATGTTCTACATTACACACTGGAAATGAAATGGACTTTGTCTCAAATCTTTTCAACTGTCACAAAGGAATTTGTGCCTGACGTTTGTCATGTTTGCTTTCAGGCCAAAGTTGATTGGCTTTAAAACTGTAGCAAAACTCACTGAGCATGAAGTAGATATTGGGAGAAGGAAGAGGTAAAATGTGTGTATTCACCGTGGATTCTGCAATAAATTTGTTTCGGTATAGCTAAAATATTAAATACAAGTCTAAATCCAAATCCTAGTTTGTTTGGCAGTGCTGATACCTTAAAAGTCAATCCATATTCATGGGAAGCCAGCTTAAAAGTGCTTCAGTTGTGATTAGTGTCACGAACTGCACACGTGTGCTTGGTAGTATCTTTATAGGTAAGTGCTTTTTTACTGAGGGATACAAAACTGACTAATGGGGAGGAGTTCTGGAGTTCTTCAGTCAGGGAATCGCACAGTTCATACCATATGAACAGCTGAAAACTAGCCATTGTTCAAGTGTCTGCTGCTATACTTGCTGAACCTGGCTGAGTAGATGCATGTTATCTATAATCTCTCAGGATTTCCTTCTGCCAACATGAAACGAAATCAAACGCAAAAAAAAAAAGAAAAAAAAAAGAAGAAAGGTGACGTCAATATTAAGGATGAAAAATTACATTCCAAAGTAAAGAAATGAAAAAAAGTTTAATTTCCATTAATTGACATCATGACATGAATGACTTTCCTCTTTTATTTATTATTTGTAAATACCAAAGAATTAACCAGTCAATGAGAGCTCTCAAGATAATAAATTGTAAGAAGCTTCTCAGAAGGGTCAGTGTTCACTCCCCCTTGACAGGAAGAAGCTGATTTATGTAGCTTACATGCATTTGAGCTGCTCACAAAGCTGAAAACAAGTATTGGGGCAAGCCCTGCACAGGAGTCATAGGGAAGGAGGTGCTAAGAAAGAGAAAGGACTTACAACTTAGTGATAATCCAAAGGGTTTAATATGCCCTAAGTGGCCCATGGTTGTGCAGTGATGAGCACAAGCTAACAGACCTTGCTAAGAAACGGCGCTCCTTAGCTCAGATACAGCACTGTAATAATGCTTATTTGCTTTTGGTTCTGCAAGTAGCTGCAGCTTCTTTGTAGTTCTGGGGTCCAGAGGTATTTTAAGGTATTAACAAATCAAATTCCCATCCATCTCTGACTTACTAGTGAGCTTTTTGTTCACTTGTTTGTTCAGGGGGGAACTAAATTCCCATATACCTCTCAAAATCTGGCCATTAATGTCTATGCACGCCAAAAGCTAAAATTAATGCAGAACTCACAGTGCAGAAGACACTTTTGTGACAGTTTTTAATTTAAATACTTTAGAAAGGCTGGTGGGGTTTGTGCACAGATCATGTATCCATTCTGAGCTGTTCAAAATGCCTGGTTTGGTTGGCTTTGATGTAACAAATACATCATGGGATGCAACATGACAACAGGGATTGGTCCACAATCAAGGGCTGATTTTGTGCAATACTCTGAGGAAGGGGGATGTTTTTTCACAAAGCTACTTATCGATTCTTGGCCTGAAATCCTATCCAACAACTTTATGGTACTCATTTGGATGTGACCAAGTTGGATTTAGTCCCTTTACGGTTGCACTATATACTTAGTAATTTGGGGCTGGGGGAAGCTAATTTTGGAGTTTGGTATTCTGCTCCTCATCTTCCTTCTACCTTGGCATTCTCCTACCCAGAGGGAACACCAGGTCCATGCCTGCTTTTGCAGCCATTGCCAACCATCTTGCTTGGCAGGCTGGTGACTACTTGTTCCTGCTTGGGTTTCCTGGCATCTGTCTCAAAGTGTGCAGCCTGTGCCAGCCAGCAGACTATTAGCCCTGTCAAATATTGTGACTCTCTGGTGAATAGCACAGTGCGTAATGTTGGCAACACTGGAGTAGCTAAGCCTACAAGTAATTACTTGATTTGCAATTGTTTATTTCTTTATGTGCAAAAGCTGGAAAAATTCTGACATCCACAAAAGGATAAATGTTAATCTGCCCTGTGCCTTTGCACTAATTACCTTTCTTCCATGATTTCTCTAATAGCTGCCACATTAGGACCGGCTCCTAGATGGGTATAGAAAGGACCTTCATCTTTTTCAATAATTTGCTCTGTTTAAAACAAAATAAAGGTTATTACTTCGAAGCTTAATTCTATAATGTAAAAAGTCACATTGCAAAGCTTAGATCTAGCTCATTAGAATACTGCTGTATGGGTCTGGGGTCAGAGTTTTCAAACACACGTCTAAAGTATGCCCACGCAATTTGTACAAAACATGCAAAGCATGTGGCTAATCCTGCAAATAGCTGTGATACAGACTGTGTGCGTTTGCTAGCACAAACAGTCGTGTCACATCTCGGGCTCTACACTGAAATTCAAAAGGCATTTTCCTGTTATCACCAAACAATTGTTTCTCCTTCTCCCACTTCCTCCTTCCCCGGTATCTAGAAAGGAGGATAAATGGGATAACAATGGTAAATATTGACACTGAGCTGTACAGTACTTGTTTTTCAGCAGACGTGTTACAGTGTAGGAACCTACAGCTTGAGAAAGTGGCCAGTAAAGTTACATAGAGAATTTCTGCCACCCACAGAAAGACTCTGTGAAATGAAAAAAAAGCAAGTTTGCTGAAAGAAATCCTGCACAAGGCTTAGTCAAAATGCTTGTATGCTAAGAATGTGGCTTCAGTTTTCTGTGTAGGTAGGACCATGTCAGCATCACAATATATGCAATATGTTTGGTTTGATACCAGGAGGCAGGCTCCAGGAGAGAGAGAGAAATGGCCAGGCTCTGCTTGGGTTCAGGAGGAGATGGTGGAGCTGTGCTGACTTGTCTGGGGGCTTACTTTATGCCTTCTGCCATGCAAACTCCAAAGGCTGGATGAGGTGAAGCAGCCTCTGGAAGCATGATGAAGGCATGCTATAAACCTGACCGTGTCAATGGGAGAATGGCTTAATTTAATCCTCCTAAGGACAAGTATTGGCAGGAAAGAGCAATAAACTCTATCGATTATGCTGTGGCACTGGGTTCTTCAAAGAGGACAGGAACTAAGTTTCATCTAGTTGAAGATGTCCCTGCTCCTTGCAGGGGGGTTGGACTAGATGACCTTTAAAGGTCCCTTCCAACCCAAACCATTCTATGCTCCTTTATTTCCTAGAGGGTCTATTAAGACTGAAGAATTAAAATACAAATGGAGAATAAGCTCTTTTGCTTAGTTAGCAATACTGGCTAAAAAATAGTGAGAATAATTACATGATTGCCAGAAAAACTTGTGCCAACTATACTGGAGAAACTGTCTTGAGAATAAAATTTAAAAAAACAACAAAACTTCAATGTTTTCAAAAAACCTACATTTTGTAGGTTATTTCTTCTAAAACAACATGGAATAGCAAGGAACTGGCTTTGGAAATCCACTACCTCCTCTTTTTGTTCCCATGGATCATCTCTGAGAAATAGCCCCAAACATTCAGAAAGGCAGAAAGATCTATTTTGCAGTTTTGAAGAAGCGTTGGTTCAACTTCCCTCTTTTATCGTTGGTACAAAATCCTATTAAATGAAACTATGATGAGGATTTTTTTTCTTTTTTTTTTTTCATTTTGATGCTGAACCTTTTGTCTCAGCCTGCATAGTTTATGCAATAGAGTCTGAAAGTGCCTGTTAGGCCTGCTATATGCAGTGTCAGTGCTGTATGGAGGCTCAGGCTACGGGGCTATGCCTGTCACTCTACTTTGCTTCCACCTGCTCTATTCTTCCAGCTTTTGGAGACTGGGTATGCCATAAAGAGGGTCCCCCTTGCTGCTTTCTTGGTGCTGCTTGCGTAGCCTGTCTAAGAAACTGATCTCTTTAGCCTTGCAGGAGATAAATGTGTGAAAGGGAGGATAAACTCTTGCAACAAATGAGGAATAAAGTGTCATCCCTTTTTTGGTTAAGCTTTACTGAGGGAAACTGCAGCAATTTCACCATTAGCGCAAAAAATGGTGTAAGGATCTCAAGTTTTGGACTCAGGACATATTTTATAAATCTGTATGCTGTATCTAATCTTGATGAATAAATTAGATTATAAAGTTATGACATACTTTTTATCAGCATGTTGTCATTACATGTCTGCTGCTCAAGAAGAATGGATGTGAAGGCCATAAGTACTCTGATCGAAAAAGCAAATAGGTGATTGCTTTATGAAATACTGAGAAAGAGCCCGTTTGTAGAGTTGGAGAAGTGGAGTAGGTATAAGTGTATAAAATTGCAATTTTGTAAGTCTTTACTAATTACTGTTCTAGAAAAAAAAAAACAACCCTCAAAATTCTCATCAAAAACATCCAACTAACCATGCAATCCCAACTTAAGGCTATTTCCTTCCTGTGAACTAGTATGTTTTTAGTACATCTCAGCACTTACCAACACAGCTGCAAGATGGGAAATCATACTGGGTTTTGGCAGGTGTGTCCAATAAATTTTTTACAGGAGTATCCAATAACTTGGAAGGTGAGTCTAAAAAATTATTGAGAACAGTTCCAGCTGTTCTTTTGGTCGGGGTTTTCTCAGCAGATGAGTTTGCTTGCTGATCTAAGATTGGGGTCTGAGTGTCAAAATCTGCAGCACCAGTATTTCTTGATAGGATGGTAATAGGGCCTGCTGTTTCAACCTTCACATGTTTAGGTGATTTGAGAGTAAACGTCTTGTGATCAAACAGTGATTTGACCTGTATCTGTTTTAGCTGCTGTTCCATTGTCTCGATGATGCTCTTTTGTTGCATGTTCTCGCAGCCAAAGTGCTGATTCTCTTGTTTAATTGTTTTTTTCCACATTTTGTTTTCCAGCTGTCCAGCTGATGGACGCATACAGACATTAGACTTTGTGCCAGGCTCAATTTTTATAGGCTTGCGCACTGCACTGGGACCAATCTCGGTTTTGGGTTGCTGGTATGCTTGTTGCTCCTGTTTTTGCAAGAGATGCCACCTTAGAGCAGCATGCTTTTGAAAATCCTTAGGGGTTTGGGACTGCAAATGACAGCCTCTCTGATCTTGGGAGTGTGGGGCAGTTTGCTGGCTGTATGGTAAGTACCGCTGAGGAATCTGCGTAGCTTGTTGGCTCGGGAGATCTTGGTTCAGGCTACCACCATAACATGGTGTTTGCTGGAGCGGTGGCAGCTGTGTAACTGAAGCTTGTTGTGTCTGTTGCTCTTGTTCTTGAAAACAGTGATTCACATCTTGCTTTGCAGTCAAGTTACTTGAAAAATACTGCGCTCGTTGCGAGTCCTGCATTTTATTGGCTCCAAAGCGTTCCGTATTTGCGGCATTTTCTTTCTTCTCAGAAATCAAGTGCACATTGTTTGGGCAGGGATGCTGCAGACTAGCATTTGCTTTCTGAGCGTAAAGAGGAGCTTTGTGGTTCATGCTCTGTACGTGCTCTAGGCCTAGCTGAGGGTTATGCAGTGGGAATGCAGTTGATTTCATGTATTTATTCCCAGTTTGAAAACATTCATCTACTTTAAGCTGATTGAAGGATGTCCTGTCTAGCAGCTGCTCAGCATTGCTTTGGGAATGGGAAACTGTTTGGGGCAGGTCTTTACTTTTCATTTGCAAAGCCTGTTGCTGGTTTGAGGTTAGCTGTGGACTGCACGGCAGTTGCACCTGCTGTGCCTGTTTTTGGAGCACCTGTTGCAAAATGTGTGAATGCAAGAATTGCTTGTTTTCCCCTGGCTGGGGATTCAAGTGCTGCTGTTTCAGCGGAGCCCCTGAAGGCTGTTCGGCTTGTTGTTCTGGTCTTTGCTGGAAATGGAGCTGCTGCGGAGGGTGTTGCTGCACTTGGGACTTGAGCAGGGAATCCATCTTTGGGAGCTGTGGCTGCGGTGAGTGTTTCTGGAACGGCAGCTGCTGGTCAGCTGTGGGACGTGGCTGCAGCTGAGAGGTCTCACTTTTGTACAGCGAAGGGATTTGTTCCTGTTGCATTATCTTCTGGCTCTGGGGCTGTCCTGAAGGCCCCTTTAATGCATCAGGACTTCCAGCATACTGCTTTGTATAGGCTGTTTCGGCTGTGTTTGCCTGGAACTGAAGAATTGATCGTAATAATGCTTCTCTGGGCTTTTGGGGAGGCTCTCCCTGGCGGAACTGGGTGGAAACCAGTTCTATCCAGGCTGGTTTTGAATAATGTTGAGCCTGTTGCACAGGCTCTTTCACTTGGTCCTTTTCTTTGTCGGGAGGAATCTCAGGTTCTCTCAGTCCTGGGAAATGCTGATAGTGTTGCTGCAACTCACCCTCACTTCCGCGCGCTTGCAAGTTTTGGAGGGGAGGCTTCGACGGCAGCGTCATTTCTTCTGGGTGCTGCTGAATTGAGGCGGCCATAGCAGCTTGTGGGTTGCTTTCACTGACATCTTCTTGTGATGTCTGTGCCTGCTGCGGAAGTCTCTGCTGAGGGTGAAGCTGTTGTTGGCTGAGGCCGGGACTTTCTGACATTGGTCCCTGCTGTTGCCCTTCGTTCTTTATCTCCCCAGGAAGAGTTTCATCACATCTGTGGTTATAGGAATGGTGTCCTTCTCGCACCACGGCAGACAGTGCACTGTTCATTTCTGGAGCAGGAGGAGTGGAGGAATCTTTGTGAAACGTTGAGTTCTGTTTAAAGAAAGCACCATTTTTTTCTGCTTGCTCAGAAAACCTTTCCAGAGTGGCGCTCTGAGCTTGCAGGTTACTGTTGGAACTTAGAGAGAGGTCTTGGTCGGGAACCTGCCCTACGCTTCCAGGAACAGTACTGTTTCCTATGGGTAACTGGTGTGGATCATAGCCTGGAATCCGTTGCTGTAGCTGTAGTTCTGGTTTCTGAAGCGTACAGCTACCTGGCAATACAGGTGGTTTACTGGAGTCTTCTGTGTCGTAGACCTCAGTAACCACTACAGCTGGCACTTGAGGCAGCTCAGAGTTTGAGGTCTGTGGGGAAGTGATCTGCCCTGAGGTATGGGATGCATGCGTTGTCTCATAGGACAACTCATTAGTAGCCTGACTGGTAATGGCATTGATATGAGATGTGTTCTTCTGCATTGCTATGGAAACATGTTCTGGATAATATTGAGACAGTGTTTTCTCCAGGAGTTCACCATGCATGCTTTCCATGGAAGAGGCAGAAACTGTAGCACCATTAGGCATTGGCACTGCCTTGTTCTTAAGTAGTAAGACAATGTCCCTGTTGTGGCAACGAACATTTTCCCGCTCCTGCTCATCCTGAATCGGGAGGTCATGAGGGTTTTCTGAACCACCACTGTTGTATCTTGTAGACTGTATCAAATCTGAAACTTCATTTTCTTGTCCTGTAAAACTCTCAGGTTTCTTCTCACTGTAACACTCGGAGACGCTTGCTTTTTCATTATTATCCTCTGGCTCAGCTTTTTCTCCATTTACCTCTTTGTCTTGTTTCACTTTCTTGCTCTCATGAAGTCCATACAGAGAAGGCTCGCTAAAAGTGCGTTTTATCCCACCATTTTGCATATATTTGGAATATACTTTCTTTTCTTGTAAAAGGTCGGGGCTAACACGGTTGTTTGGACTTCCCTTCAGGTGGGGCACCCCATAGTTGCTTTTAACGAATAGCCGCTTGTGGTCTCCATTTACTTCAACTTCAGGCCTCTCTGTTGCTGGACTTCCATTCTGTAGCTTTACCGCAGAAGGCTCAGCCTGGCAAACGTGAGAAGACTGCGGTATTAGAAATGGACTCAATCTATTGCCGTCAACATGGTTGGTTCTGTCCTGTTCCATCTGGCCTGCTCCGGGGCCATCCACAAGGCTACCCTCTGAACGTATCTGAAAGAGAAAAGAAATGGGAGAGAATCAAAGTCAATTTTAGTTTCCATTGATGGAAAGCCAATTACCAACAATTTCTGCAGCATTCAAGCACCCATTGTCCTGACCACAGCTCCCGTACACAATGTGAGCTCACAGGCGCACCCGAGGGGTGTTTCCTTATTCTATCACATTTTGCAGCCCTTTTTCTTGAAGGTTTGTTCCGCAAGATGAAAAGAGTGAAAATACACAGTGGCTCCTTACCCCCATTTAACACATAAGCAGATATTTCACAAAAAAAAAAAAAATCTCTCCTAATGGTGCAAAAAAAAATTCTTTGCTTTTGAATGATTTCCACAGATGACTATGTCGTCACTTTTTCTCCTTGGTAAGGCAGAAAGTCATGCCAAAACCATGGTTCCCAGACTTGGTGCTAATCTCATCATTTTGTTAAGTGTGCCAAACCTCTTTTGTGTCACTTGAAGGATTACTGCCACCAAGCTTGGCAATTAGAGGGGAAAACCTCCTTTTTTCTGTCTTCAGCTGTCTGACAAGATCTTTTAAAACTGGCATTCCTAAAGACCAGGCAAGTGGCACAATATACATGTGAGACAAAGCCATGCTTGACTGCTGTGCATAGGAGCTCTTACAGTTCATCAACATCTTGGTAATGTTGACAGAAACAGGGAGATTTCTGAAAGGTTTGATGGAAGTGGTATTTTTTTAGGCATTAATATCCTTTCAAATTTACTTACAAACATCAAGCATGGCTTAAACTATGCATTTGGGTTTTGAGCTGAGCCTCAGAGCTGTGGAGATAAGGATTTATTTTTTTTTTTAATTCTTTTTTTTAGATGGAAAATCCCATTTTCTCATATACTCTTTATATCTTATTTATAAAATGAAGTTTTTCGTTGGATAATAGTACTGACAATGTACAGTGAAAAAATTCCATATAATGACAAGCTAATCCTGTTCATGTGGATCTTCCCAGGATTCAGAATCCCAGTTAACATAGATAAAGCCCTTGTTTGACTCTACTTGTAATTTATTCTTTGTTGCCTTTATGGTTCTCAACCAGTCGCAAATTACAGAAGACAGAGTGACAGGATCTTACAGATGTGAGATTGGACAGAGAAAATTTGGACTCATGTGTGTCTTTATCCTGAAGCTTTTAATTTTAGTTTGCATAAAGGGGAATCTGAAGGGTCCTCCATTACCAGGTCATCCTTGGTTGGACTGCAAAGTCAGAAGAAGCATTACAGGTGGCTGGTATTGCCACTACATAGGAAGAACTACTATACTGAAAGATTTCACCCATCATGGTTGCTCTGCTTACGTATTTATCCTACACTAATTTTTTTTTAATGCTAAGGAACATCTAATTTGTACAATTTTCAATGTAGTATTGCCTTACTCAGTAAGTAACGTGATTCTAAAATGCTTTTAAAAGTAATATTAATTCATGAGATTCATTATATCCAGCAGAATCCCCTCTGCTTGCAGCTCCATCTTGTCTCAGTATCAGGACAATTCAAACATACATTTTGACTGGCAAGCACCTATATGATGACCGGTATCCACTCCCTCCTTATACTAAACTCGGGTTTACATTTACTTTTGACCTCTTGAAGTTTTTTTTGTCTTTTCTTTCTGTACTCAATTTATGTTTTGTATGACAGAAGTTACTTGCAGAGAGAACAGTATTTTAAAAAAGAAGTTTTGAAGGGAAAGTAAGAATAGGGAGATGGAAAAGAATGTTTGTCCATCTTACCTATTTTCTTGACAAGGTAAAGTAGGCTTCTTCCCTCTAGATATATTTCAATGTATTTCCCAACCTAGCTTTAAAGTACCACAAGACACGAGCCTTTGCAGCTTTCCCAGGGAGACAATATTCCACACTTAACAGAAAGCAGAGTGAAAAGGATTCCTCTGATGTGTCATTCTACAGCGGGCAGCAGAATGATGCTCCCAGAGTGTCTCAAAAATAAAATGTCAGCCTAATTTGGAAACCATTCTTTGCCTTCACACCTTTCATACCTAGAAATTGCAGCTGAACCACAACTCAGACATGAGTGTGTAGGCTGCTGTATTTCGCAAGTATGAAATGAAATAAAAGGCACCATAGTAATTAACACTGTACTGTCAAGCTGCTTCTAAAATATTTTTTTTCTTTAAAAAAAGTTTTAGTCTGTGTGACTGAGCCGTGAGAAACTTCCTCTGGCCCTCAAAGTCTGCCTTGCTGCTTGTGTTCTGATGTACCACGTGGGTTGCAACTAAATTCCTTCTGAGAGTTCCCAGACAATCTTTTTTTTTTCCTCAACTTCTTACTGATAGGTAAAAATACTGTTTTGTTTAGCAGTCAGGGCTGCCTGACTTCTCTAAACTTTGCTTGCAAAACCCTTGAAGAACAACATCTGTGCTTTAGAAAAAAAGTCTTAGGTTCATGCTGTCCTCGAAACTCGCGAGGTTATCTTTACTGTGTGACATGGATTATTCTTCACAGTATTGTCAAAGATGTCATGGTATGAGTCAACCAGTTCCCCCAAATTCTGATTACCTCCAGTGTAAAAGGCACTGCTATTAGACACTGCATAGGACACTGGAATCGTTTGGTACTTTACAATACAAAGTTAATTCATCAATTAAAAGTGGTAGTTTTGCATTCTTTGAAATGCATCTAGGATTGTGGTGACTTTGCATTATACTTCTTTTTCTCTATCTACACTCAGTTATTTGCAATCCTCAAGTCACACCTGAGCACAAGTCTTGCTCAGGCAGTTACAAGTCACAGCAATTATTTGTAATTTAAAACTAGCAAAGACAAATGGCAGTGATACCTTTATTGCTGGTTTTAACTGGGACACCATGAAGTAGTATCACTGGGACACCAGTAGTATCTTGATGATACTACTAAGCAGACCTCGTTGTGCCTTACAAAGTCTCTGTGCTTTTCTTTATCATTGTTGTGGGATCAACTGTCTGCCTCTCAAAGTACATCTACCTTTTCCTAAGACTAGCAGTTAGCGTTTTTTCTCTTTCCCATAACTGTATTTTATCCAGACCATTCAGTAGCTCCACACATTTTTCTTCAGCTATAATTCATTAGAAATTCAAGTCACATCAGCAGCATCTGTGAAACAATTACTGCATCTAGGACTGACTCTGCAGTCTAATCCATCATAATTATGACTGGCCTCTTTGAAGATGCCACGATGCGTGACTTAAATATAGCACATTACTGTGCAAATGGATCAGCATCTCATCCCACCAATATGCATTCAAGTTATAATTCAGTCCGCCACCGTTTGACTTTTTCAGATAGAAGCAATGTATGTACATTTATTTCTTGCCTTATTTCTTGCCACATATTGGGCATAAATTGGAAACCTGCTTGTGAAAAAGAGTTTGAGAGTTTTGTTTTGTTTTACAGACAAGTTTGGTATATTCCTGCCACCTCTATCAATATGGGAATACTGAAAGACCATGGAAGGCATTGTTACGAGCACGACAAACGTTTCTGCGGCAACAAAGTACTCTTAGTTATGTAATTTTCTTTCATGGAAAATCTGTCATTACTTTTAGCCAGCTCTAGAGGTTCATACCTTATTTTATATAGCACCCATATTTGGGGAGTTTGTGAATGCAAAGCAACTTGGATGAATGAATGGACACATGCATCTGCTGCAGAGGAGTACAGTCTTCTGCAAAGCTGGGCAAGATTCCCACTAGAAAAAGTACCGGGGCGGGGGGGGGGAATAATGCTGTGTTTAGAGTACTCATGGCCCTAAAAGGACTGAAAGGTGAGATGACAGATGGGTTGTTTCCCCTTCTGGCGTTAGCTAGGATAGAAATATCAGGTTTTTTCTCTCCGGCAGAAATATACCTCCTCAGATCACAACCTCAGCTGACTTGTGCTCCAGTGATTATTAGGATGAGACTCAAGAAAGCAGAAGTTGGATACCCAGGAGCTTGTTGATGGCTCGCTGGGTTGTTCCTGGAGTGCGGCCACAGCCTCCATCCTGCTGGCGCCCTTCTGCCACTGCCAGATGACACAGAGGTCTAAACTGCTCCCAGAAAAGAAACTCCTGTAGTGCCTTCTAGACAGGAAATGAGTTTACCTATAAGTCTTGCCAAACTCCAGTTTGGTAAGTTGTACTCTCTGCTTACACTCTCCTGCTCCTGTCACCTGGGTACAATAGTTGGCTTCACTTCTGGCTTAATTTGCTATGTATTATTATGTACTGTTGTGCAGTTGCTCCTCTCCCCTGAAGCTCGTGCTGCTGGCAAAGAGGTCCAAATCCTGAACCTCCAACAAGTGAAAAAGCTCCTGAAGTGAAGGAATTTTTTTTTCCTATTTCAAGAATGAATGAAAATTTGAGAAAAGGCATGAGTAGAGTTATTCCTAGGTAATAGGCATGGCATTGTCATACATGGCATTATCAGAGAGCTCAATTTCTGCACTAAAATCTTAAATCTTCTGGACTTGCATAAATGCAAAATTGTTTTTATTAATTCCGTGTCAAAGTTTTCTCTTTTTAAACTTTGGAACAAGACATGTAAGTGGTTCTAATGATGGTCAACACCATGATTTATAGCCATGTGGTTATCATGGGATGTCATTTTTCTCTGGCCTATCTAAGTAGCAGTTGTTTCAGGTTGGGTTAACACCTGTAAGTGAGTTGCAAACATTAGTAGAGGAGAAAAGATGTGCAGATGGCAATGTAACATATCAAAACTCCTTATTAGACAGACATTTCCCTTATTGCTGGGCTAAAATGCTGCACACGTGAAAACTGTGGTACAGTATAAGGACTTCCTATATGTTTTGCACTTAAGGTGCACTGTGTCTATACACTGAGAAACAAAGCAAGTTTCCATGTAGAAACCAGTGGGAGAGGCAAGACCAGGACTGTGCCTGCCCAGACTCTGGGTAGTTTGCCATTTGCAGAACAGCTTCTTCCCAAGCCAGAGGTGCTGGTATTTTGTAATAAATACAATACCATCAGAAACCAAACTCTATGTGGGCCTGCTGTTTAAATACAGGTTTAATGTACTTTTCTGAAGCTAAGGCACCCATGAGAGAGAATTTTAACCCTGTGGTCTGAAGCATATTTAAAAAAAAGATTGCATTCACGCCCAAGGTGCATTGAGGCTCTCTACCCCACAACATGCCCTAAGGATTTGCTCTGCTCCCTACCAGCATCACTGCTGCCCCACTGCAAGCGTGGTGTCTGAGAAAACACAGTGAAACTTCAAGGCAGATGTAAAGGAGGCCCCAGAAGGACAAGGACACTCTGTTGTTAGCTGGGCTCTATGGCTTACAATGGGGTCCTTTTGCACTGCATTCAGCTGTCTCTTCATTTCGATAGTGTATTTATTCAGTGCACTAGCAATGCTTTGGAAAAAACTCACTTAAGGATGCTGTGCTGTCTCTGTCCCTTGAAGTTTTTTAAGTTAATGCTGTATTCCTTTCTAAAATATATGTATTGCTTACTCATTGTAGCTTTAAATAGCAGTTAAGGGGTTAATCTAGAAACTACTGGATGAGACTGTGACTGTATTCTGTAGGAGGTCATATTACATGAATATAATTGTCTTCTGTGGCATTTAGATCTAAGAATAATCTGTATCAAACAGAAAAGAAACTATGGAATGGCTAGAATTTGTTACCTAGTTTATAGCTAATTTATCCTTAATTTACAGGGAAAATGGTGACTAGTGACTATAGATATAAGCAGACACAAGGGAATGAAGAGCATGGGATTTGTGAAATATATAGATTAATAATTAAATCTTATCCAAGCCAGAAGTCTCCTAATTTATGCATTTTAAAATCAACTAGTGCTAAACCTCCCCAATTTATTGACACCACTCCTTGTATTTCAGTGGTGCAATGATCTAGTTGCAAAAGCACTTGAATCAGTTTGATTTTTTGACCTTAATAGGGAGGGCAAGAGAGTAAAGCTAAACTGGTCTGCACAGTGATTTCTGCTTGCTACATTATATAACCATCAACAAGATTGGGTACTGCATAATATCTACCCAGACATGAAAAATTGCACTATTTTAACAATTGCATAAAATCAAGGGGAATGAAAATTAAATGCCTCTACAATACAAGTGGAAAAAAAACAATTATGTGAAGGAAATGTATTCAGGAATATAAAATGGAAGTAAATAGGAATTATAATGTCGCATCACACAGCTCTCCAGTTCCTATTTTTTTTTTTTTTTTTTATTTATGTCCTATATAAACTTTGCACCTAATTGTGCCATGTAGCACTTCTAATAGAGAAAACAACTCTTCAAGTCGCTTGTAATGCCACCATAGTATGATGAGGTTAGAAATGTCTCCTGAAAGGTCGAACTTTAGAACAAGGTTGGATTTAAGAGACAAAAGGACCTTCCCGCTGTAATAACCAGAACATTCAAGAAGAGGCTGGTACCTATGCTTGTTCTTGCTGGTTGTAAGCTTGTTTCTGTGGTTCAGATTTGGAGTGTGATGGATCCAGGTGGCTTATACTGAGCGGCCATCACACAGAGCTGAATTACTTCCTACGTTAGCCTGTTTGACACTATCTTGGGTGTTGGTATGCTGACATACTCTAAGACCAGTATTATTCAATTTCTTGAGTACCACCTTAACTATTAATACATCTTTCACAAATTAGGGAAGCTGAACTAAAACACCTTTCGCCTTTGCTGTTTTTGAGAGTCACTGTAGTTGATAATGTAATAAGAAGGCTGCGGGGATGGGAGTTACGGTCTTAAATGCTGCGGATGCTCAAACAAGCGTGCACTGAGTGAGGTGGTTCTATGCCTGGGTATAATGAGAAACTTCTCTTGTGTGCCTGTGAAGTTTGGACCAGGAAAATTGTTTCAAATTGTGACCCACACAGACATAATTTACGTTATTCACCAGTGCCTGTGGATTCAATGTCAGGAAACATGTTGGGGTAGGAAAACAGAACCAAGCCTCTTTTTTTCTTCATCTCAGCCAATTATCATGCTAGGTTAGGTGTTGAGCAAAGGCTGGCAAGGTAGGGTGGGCAGTGTTATCAGGTGCACAACTGGTGCTCTGAACTGTTTTTGATTTCTGGATAAATGGTATAATTTGATGGATGATTTTGCTCTCAGTACTTCAGCTATCCCATGTGTTAAATGGTAACGATGATACTGGCTGCTGATCAAAATCAGCCATCTGAGAGCAACAGCTAACTTCTCATGCTATTCTGACCAAGCTCTGCAGCGCAGTATGCCTCTGTGTGAGCACACCAGAGTAAGCAAGTGTTGGTGGCTGAACCATTCTTCAAGACACACTTGATGTTATCAACTTTCCATTTAGGGAATGTTACCAAGAGGTCAGTGTCATCATTATCTTCCCGTTTCTGTGATCTTTGTCCATCTGGCTTCAGACCTGGATATAACATGGATTTCTTGGGTTGATGACTTCCTGACACCAGCTGAAGGTCGGTTATCCGTGATGATTTCATCACAGCTGTTGGCAGAGTGAAATAATTCACTATGAACTAGTACACCCTCCTTGAGAACTACAAGCAGTGGAAGAGAGTCTCTTGGCTCTCTTCACCCTGTACTACAAAGAAGAAAGGGAGGACCCAAAGGAAAAAACATTAGCAAGCTAAAAATTTCAGGGTTTCATCACGCTGGGAAGCAACATTAGAAAAGAGGAACAAAAATGATCCTGCTTGGCATGTGGGTGGAAGAACCGATAGAAGAGAGTAAAACATTGTGGGCTGCAGCGTCCTCAGAAAGCCTGTTTTACACAGCTCTGTTTTCCATTATCCTTTGAACTTCAGATAGGAAATCCTGTTGTCCTCCCAGTTCTGATGAAAACAGAATTTTGGATTAAATGCAGTTTTCTTGAATTTCTTCAAGAAGGTGAAGGTGAAGGTCGTGCTGAGAGGAGAGTGGGGAGAATGCAGAGACAAGGGTTGATGACTCCGAGCATTTCTCTGACTGTTGCTCCCACAAGTCCAGATGATAAAGCACAGCTTTCAGCCCCTTCACTGGCCTCACTATTGGTAGCCCTTACACCCCTATTGAGCTTCCTCCTCCATTTTTCTCAGGCCTCTGCCACACCTAGGTTGAGATGCTGTAGTGGAGTCAATTTTTGGGCACTATTCTTGGCCATTGAGAAATGAGAGGCAGCACAGAGAGACAGCTCCCACGCTACACAGCGTGCGCTGTGCGTGCTGGCACACCCGAGGGGCAGGTGCTGGGGATCCCTGCTGGGGGCGGTGAGCCATGAGATCCCCATGTGTTCCTATCTGAGACACTGCGTGCCACTGCAGCTTCTGTGCGGTTTCCTACATCCTTCTGGGGATTTACTTCCAGATGGTGAAGTTGGAGCAGTTGAGCCAAAACAAGAGTACTTGCTTTGGAAAGATCTTGTGCTGTTTTAATTGCTGCGTGATTTGATTTTAAAATGTGTTTTCATGCCCACTTGTGATTATTTTTTTTTTCTTCTTTCCAATTTGTGCCTTGCACAACTTACAAACCAAACCAATTGCTCATAAACATATGGGAAAAATAGGTTTGTCTGGTGCCTGAGGTGATGAATGCCCTGTTCCTCGGCTCCAGGACAGCACCAGCCAGACCTGTACCAGTCCACTCCAACCTGTTTTCAAAGGTCTCTAATGATGAGGGTTGCATAACAACCCACAGTTACGTACAGTGCTTCATTAACTTTATGTATTAGAAAGCTTCTGCCATTTAAAACATAACCCTAGATTGCCTCTTCCCATCTACCACAGACTCGCAGAGCAATTTTTTCTTCTGTGCTATGGCTTCTTTCTCTTCGCGTAACTGAAGACTGTTATTAATGCTCCCCTCTTAGAATAAACAACCCAGTTTGTGACATCCGATCTCCTCCCCGGGTGGGTCTACATCCATACCATTTGTTCCCTGACCAGATGCAAAGAGGTCACAAAGCAAATCAACAGTCTGTACTTTGGAGACCTTATGCACATGCCACATTCTGCTAGATTTTCTCCGAGTTAGAATGTTTGATACAGGCAGCTATAATATGTGCCTATATAATATTTCAAATACCTCTATGAATTAACCTGGCTTTCCCCCGGTAACTAAAATCAGTTCTATTCCCTCAGCCTGAGAAGGACTGTATAAATTGCATTGAAATCAACAGACTCATTACTTCTAGCAGAGCTTTATAGAGGAGGTTGTTTCCTTAAAATCTCTGACTTGAGTATGTGTAAGTCTGTGAGCTACTGGCACAAACATCTCTTCTGACTTCCACTGTTGCTGAGGCACCACAGAAGATAAGAATCTAATACATTTTTAGAGGTTTATTAGAAGATGCTGCCTGAAGCTATGGTTGCCATTCAGCTTCTTTCTGCATTCGTGTGTGGTCTTCAGGAGCAGTTTTCATGTGGGTTACTGCAATCTACATGCAACAATGGCATGGATTATCACACTGAAATCTACATCTGAGAAAATAGGTACAATTGCCTCTCCAGATGTACAAGAGATGAAACACAAGGTATTTTTGATGACCAGAGCCAGCTGACAACCTAAGAGCAGTTGAGATCCAACCTTGATAAAAGCAGAACTCTGGGAGAGAAACGAAACGTGGGAGCTGGCTGCCTTGCCACGGTTCTGAGCACACAACAGAGCTTGGCACAGTACTGTTGCCATCCCCTTCAGTATTAGGTTGGAGATGAAGATGTCGGGCTACATTTTCATTTTGAGTTCTCAACATACGAGCTTGTAAAGAACTTGGTCATTGACTAATCTTAGATAAAATGGCCAGGGCCCAAACAATTTCTAAGTGAAGAGACACCCACTTCACATCATGCCAGCTTTTATCAAGGAGTTACAGCCTAGCTTCTTAAGGTTGGCTTGAAAAACAGATTTTCTGTAGTTACCTGGCTACAGTCCTTTCCCCCACTTTGTAATTTTATATTTTTATTACTTGTCAAGCAAGTTTTTAGCTTTTTCTTTAGAAGGCCAGTATTAATCCTGTTCTGAGAATCAAGCGATGGGCTCCAGTTCATGCTTCCATGCAAATGAAGCCATTTCTAAATTACTTTTCTTGTTACAACCTTGCTTACATGGAATGCAGTTTTTATCTATAGCCATTTAAAACTTCTTAACATTTAAGCATAAATGGGCAGTTTATGGAGAATCTTATGTATTTTGTGTCAAGAAACGTTTAGTTAGAGAGCTACTAGAGAAAAAAGCTTATTATAGCTAGACAGGCCTTTCTGTGGAATCTCCCTTTGGTGTTTCAGGGAAACTAGAAACCAGTAAAAGGTCTAGGTTTTGTGAACAGGAGGTTTTTTAAAAACACAGCTCTAACGTGAAGGTTTCTCCCTTTAACCAAATTACAAGGCTGGATAAAACTTTGGGACTGCTGTGCTGAGAAAGGGCTGGGATCCCAGACTGAGCTGGCATTCCTAGTAATTCAAAGCACATTCTTTCTCCTGTTTAAATTTTCATCTTTACGGTGAGACGCAACATGAAGAGACAGCAAATTCGCTGCCACCAAGCTAAAAGAGGTGGAGAAAAAACTGGCAGATTGTGTTTTAACTCTCACAAAGACTTTCAGACTCCCGCAGCTGACACTTGGAAGAGCCGTATTTGAGCAGTCCTGAAGGGAACTGCAACACTCCTCTTTCTGTCCTTCCTTTTCAAATATTTTCAAAGCTTTGAAAACAGTCAGTTGTTCTTCATTCTGGCAACTCGCCATTTGCTGCCGGCTCACATCATAGTCTTCTGAGGTACCCAGTGGTCCGCATGGACTTGAGAGAGTTTGAAGCTCTAATGAAAGACCTTTGATATTTTTGGATATTTAAGAGACATACAGAAATGGGTGAGTCAAAAAGAGCTGTTTTCAGTTCCTGCAAAGCCTGCTTCATATTCTCAGTCATGAGATACTGTTTCACTAATTGATTATTGTCTGTCCATAACACAGTCACGCTGTTAGCGCACAAAGAAGCAGTGTGGATGAAAAGCTCACCATTGTAAAGTACACACTCAACTGGATTTAGAAAGCCGGGAACGATAGACAAATGTGAGATACAGGACTACTTTGAATGAAACTCATAAATCATAGCTGAGATTTTTTTCAGCTTACGTAAACATCTTTACTACAGATGGTGAAAAATAATGGAAGCATTTTAAATGCCTCTCTTCACTCTTCCTTGGAAGTGTGGCAGGTGAGCTCTCCTTGAAAGGGGCAGGTGACTTTTCGTTATTTAAATCCACACCTCCAGCAACAAGGACCTGATCCCACAAGTCCTGCAGAACTCCTCCTAGCTGGCAAGGTTACGTGAAGTGTTTGCCAGGCTAGTTGTTCAGTCAGAAGTCTAATAGCTATGGTGGTCTTGAGCTCAGGAATGCAGGTGAAGAGATGAGCACCTTGCATTGTGCTGGTCGAGTTCCTGTAAGCTTTTGTGTGTCCTTGTACACAAAGTGTGATGCGCAGCACAGTTGCTGCTTTCCTTGCCAACTAAACCTTCGCTCCCTCTTCCAGCCCTCCTCCCCCAAAACACATCAGGGAGAGAGCAGGGTTGGGGGTAAAGCAAGGATGATAGGCATTAAGCTCTGACATATGCAACTGGTTTTGCTCAGAAGAAAATGCAATGCAGTCTGTGCTTGGCAGTATTACTTCTCTATAGCCTTTGGGGGCAATGAACAACTGTTTTTCCTTTTAAAAAAAAGAGGAGGCAGGGGTGAGACTGGAGAAAAGAGGAGACAGCTATCAGGATACCAAATGACTAATATAGTCATTTAAGCTAACATGCATGCCACTGTTGAATAAATACAAGGACACTTTATTTTTGGTTTGTTAACAATTTTGAGGGTCAGCGAGGTTGATTATGAGAAAATGAGCTAATAATTTTACCGTGGAAAAGGTGGGGGGACAATGATGAATGGCAAAGTTTATCTGCTCATTACACACCCCAGCAAACAACTCTTCCTAACAGCCTCATCTAGCTCATGAAAGCTTGCATGTAATTGAAGTGTAATAAATCAGAAGCATGCCCCAGCTCTCCAAACTAAAATTATCTTAAAAGTTTATGATAGGTATCAATGATTAGGCAAATGTTCTGAGAAGTTAGTTGCACCTAAAATTAGAACTAAAAATGGGCAGAAAAAAATATTCTGGAGTACCTGCGGTTAACCTTTAAAAGACATGTGGAAGACTACAGCAAATCAGTGAGCACTAGAGACTGGATATGTTCCCATACTGCTGTGCCTCAGCTCTGCAGCATGCCACGTCCTTCGGAGAAATTATGGCATTAAGCTGTTTAGAGTCTATGCTGACACTTCCAGTCCATCCTGTTTCTGACCTTCACCTTTTGGCACCGTTAAGGTCCTTTCACTGGCTGGTCCCAACAAAACCATTCTCCTTTTTTCAAGCCTAGCATGTGGGCTCGAGGCACGTGAGCAAACAGGGGGTGTGTCAGCACTGCCCCGCAGGGCCCCAGTCCCATCCTGGAAACGGATGGAGATCCCAGAAGCTCCTGACCTCCCCCTGCCTGAAACCCCCATCCCAGCCCTTGTTGCCAGAGGTGTGGAGGCAGGGATATCTTCAGAGCTGTCAGAAGCTTATGATCAGTACGCTGGCTACTGTGATGTTAAATATTTGTTTGCTCTTCTTCCTCCTGTCCCACTTCCTCATACATTGCAACATAATCAGGCAGCATAAAGTCTTAGTTTATGCTTTCGTTTTTCTGGCTTCATTGAAAAAAATCAATGTCTTAAAAACAGCTGCTACTACTTAATGATCTTTTGGTAACTAAGGCTGAATTCTTTTGTTATACTCTCTGAAGATTAAATTTTGCTCTGGACTCTCTTGCCTGAAGGAGACTATTGTAAAACAAGATACTCAGAAATCAGCAAAAAGATGTTCAAGCTAAAACAGAAAACAAAAACACTTTAACTCTAGTGGTGCTGCTGCCAATGAGTTCAAGAAAAGAACCTGAGATTATTCTAAAACCAGTCTGGTATCGTGGGCTGATAACTGAGAAACTGCTTTCTAACAATGTACACAGCCTTGCAAAAGAATAAAACTTCCATGATATGAGAGATGTTTCTTTGATGTTAAGTTTTAAATCCTGATTTGATCAAACAGGCTATCATGCAAATAACTAGCTGCTACTAAACATTTCTATTGCTTTATATAGTGAGGAGGGAAATACAGAGCTCAAGGATTTGCAGTCCCCTTTTCAAGAGACCTGTTGGGGAGAGCCTGCATCTACCGACTACTGAAAAGCTCCATCAGGGTTACAAAGGAAATTGCTACAAAAGATTAAAATATGCCGTCAGCAGTAACAACTCTCCCTCTGTTGTCTCAGATTGTATTTGTGTTGAAGGAAAGATTAGTGTACTTCAGATAGCAGCAAGGAAGACAGAGGGAGGCTTCAAGAGAGGTTTTCCATGACATGGCTAACAACAGGAAGTGGATGGGGACAGGGGAATGTGCTCCACAGAGCTGCAGGAAGTTGAGGTTCGAGGAAAGCAAATAGAGGCTACAGCAAAAGACTTGGATGAGTACAAACACCGACAGTAGTTTTTGGAGATGAAATTACCAAGGATTGGCAACTGACCCAGTCTTCAAGTCTCCCCTTGTTGGAATGCTCCTGCAGCACCCACCAGGGTTAGCCTGTCCCCAGTAACCTTCATTAAGTGTTTATTACAGAAGGCTTCCCCCTTGCTCAGGTCAACTAGGAGCTTATTGCACTGACTGTGAAACTAAAATTAGCACTATTTTTATTGGTTATAAAAGGCTTTTGTCTAAAAAAACAGCAAAAGGATATATATATAATACCTGTGTGTGCAAAGGAGTCAGAGGAGGACCGTAATAGTTAAATACTGGCTGAAATGATTGCAGAATTTTATCTTCTGTGCTGTTTGTTTGTCTGTTGCTTAGAATTATAATAGTGATTCAAGGGCCCAAAAAGGCAGGAGAATCAAGCTAATTCCTCCAGATATGGCTGATGAGAAAAGCCTTCTTTCTTAATTGGAAGTTTAAGCTCTTGCTTTACAGCTACAGCACTTGTTTCCAACTAACTGAAAAAAAATTAATTTAATTCAAATCAGTCTTTATAGGAACTTGCCTACGTGACCCTCTGTATCTCCCAGTGCAGAGCAACTCTGTACGTTTCCCTGATCCTGCCAGCCTGCACTGAAATCCTCTCCTCTGATCTAGCCTGGTACCACGAGACATGCTCATTTGACCTGAGATACCAGCTGTAGGATTTATGAAGCCACTTTTTTTTGAGGCTAACTGTCTCTGGGTAGCCCTCCCACTCCCCACAGTGAGCAGTGAGTTACTGAATTATACTGGGGCCTGCACATGATACCACTTAGCCTTCATTTTACATTCCAGCTGAAACAGGGCATCTTGACCAGTTATTTTTCTCATACAGGTCACCACCACAGATACAGATTCACAGAATTCACAGGGAATTACAGTAACCAATATATAATGATGTGCAAAGTTTAGCAAACACATTTTGTAAGCACTTTAATTACTCTCTGTTACCTCTTTCTGTTAAAGGTACAGATACATATTTATAAGATACAGAACCAGATTAATTAAGGCAAATACTGCCAACATTATCTTTTTAAGACCAGATTTGCATTTCACACATGAAGACATGAAGATGGTAACTAGTGCACGTCATGCTGAACAGTAACTCTCCTTGAAGGATTCAGGATTGCCAGACTGCTACCACATCCCAGACTGACATGACTGGGAAACCCCAGCACCTTTTCCATCCCTGGGGAATGCAGCTTGCAATATGCTATTCCCACCTTTGCCTCCCCTTTGAGCACCTGGTAGGTGCTGTGTCTGTATCTCTAAATTGGAGAGAGATGAATTTGATAGGTGGACTGAGGAATTGGTTGGATTGTCACATCCAGAGGGTAGTGGTCAATGGCTCAATGTCTGGATAGAGAGTGGTGGCAAGTGGTGGCCCTCAGGGGTCTGTACTGGGGCCAGTACTGTTTAATATCTTAATAATTGTCATAGAGCAGGATCAAGTTTGCAGATGACACCAAACTGAGTGGTGCAGATGACATGCCTGAAGGATGAGATGCTATGCAGAGGGACCTTGACAAGCTTGAGAAGGGGGCCCATGTGAACCTCATGAGGTTCAACAAGGCCAAGTGCAAGGTCCTGCACCTGCATCAGGTCAAGCCCCAGTTTCAATACAGGCTGGGGGATGAAGGGATTGAGAGCAGCCCTGCAGAGGACTTTGGGGTACTGCTGGATGAAAAATTGGACATGAGCCATCAATGCTCACAGCCCAGAAAGTCAACTGTATTCTCGGTTGCACAAAAAGAACTGTGGCCAGCAGGCTGAGGGAGGTGATTCTGCCCCTCTGCTCACAACAAGCCCTGCTAAAAAGTTTGTCCCCATCTTTCTTAGAAGCCACCTTTAGGTACTGGAACGCCACTATAAAGTTTTCCCAGAGCCTTCTCTTCTCCAGCTGAACAGCCCCAACTCTCTCAGCCTGTGCTCCAGCCCTCTGATCATCTTTGTGGCCCTCCTCTGGACTCGCTCCAACAGGTCCGTGTCCTTCTTATGTTGGGGGCTCCAGAGCTGGATGCAGTACTGCAGGTGGGGTCTCACCAGAGCAGAGTAGAGGGGCAGAATCACCTCCCTTGACCTGCTGGCCACGCTTCTTTTGATGCAGCCCAGGATGCAGCTGGCTTTCTAGGCTGCAAGCACACATTGCCAGTTCATGTTGAGTTTCTCATCAACCATTTTATCATCGTTTAGATTTAGTTTTAGGTATAACTACTTAAATAAACACAAAGTTATTTGTTACTTTATTTACACTTTCATTTACATGTATTATACATGTAAAATAGGATCATAAACCTTGGCATCCATTGCAGTGGGCAGGAAAACTGGCATTGACTAGACCAGAGGCCAGATTTTACATAGAAATATTAGAGACTAGTAACTTAGAAATGCTACTTTCAGTAACAGGAAAAATAGTCAGCAGTGATATTTTTTTAATATTGGTCATGCCCCAGTAACTCCCACAGTGCTTGTCTTTTGTAATACTGTCTTTCATTGCTTGACAATGTTTATTTGCATTCTTTGTATTTTTTGCTCAAAGGGAAACCCTTCTGTGAGCCTTCTTAAAAAAAAAAAACACACTTTAATTTCGAAGTCTAGTTTCTGTATTTCTCATCTTCTCAAACAGAAAAATATAGCTTTATAATATCTGAATATATATTTATAACATCTGAATGAAGAAAAGAAGATGGATAATATTAAGTAACTGACACCTGCAAAGAGCATCAGCTTTTCCTTTCAGTGTTACAATTAGAAAGTGCATTTAACAAAGTTATGCTGTCAAATAGATCATCTGCTAGGAAGATTTACACAGTTCTCTCACCTGTTATCTTTTATTCATGACACAAAGCTTAGTTAAAGTCAAGTAACCACAGATGACAATCAAGAAACTGTTTTTCTTAACTTAAAATCTTTGGTGATTTTAAAATGCACAAAGTAGTTACATTAGAGTTTCCTGCCCTGCATGGCGTTGCTCCTGAATGTGTATTCCAAAATCCCATTCATCTGCGTTGCTGCATTTCTGCTCATGACAATTTAGCATCTGAGCATTCGAGTCAAAGCCTGGGGAAGTCAAAATGACACCTCAAGGTCTTTAGATTAGGTATTCCTAACAGACCCAGAAAGGTGTTTTTTCATATGCTATATGACTTTGGTCCATGGTCAGTGTCTTAAAAGCAGAATTGCAAAATGCTTTACAACGGGAAACTGAATCAGTAATGGACGGGCAGAAATCTCTTTCTTTCCTCAGTTCCACAGCCCTCACAGCTGGTTGTTTTTATTGTTTTCATTTCAACATTAGTTGTATTTGAGAGCTGCTGAGGAAGGAAGACAATCTCGGCAAACCTCAAGCTTATGCTCTTTGTCCTACACAAAAAGTTCTGTATTCCATTTTCTTTTATTCTTCACAATTTAGCACAGAGCTAAGATTTTTCTTGGCTATCTTTAGGGGTGAGGGAAAGGGATTATTTTTTAGCTTTAAATAGAATTTTAGCAATCCAGATAAACAAACTTCTGTCATAATGAAAAGCAGTATCTTCACCTTGTAGCAGGCAATACAAGTGGTGTAGCAAGATGTTTATGCAAGGGTAACCTCTAGTTCTGTAATTCAGACATAAAATAGGAATCTATCTAGATTAGGAGAAAAAGGAGTTACACAAATACATAATCCTTGCCACAGTTGACCTTTTCTCTCCTTCAGCTTATAAGTGTTTTCTCAAGAAGTAGAAATTCTTGTTCTTGCTGTGCATGGAGGAGATAAAGACAGTACCAGAGGGGGAGGCAGTTGTGTTTTCCTAAAAGGTAAGTTACTGTTTAAGGAGGGAGGGAAAGAGCAGACAGAAACTCCTTGTGGGGAATGTTTTGCCCAGGAGGAGAAAATACTTAATATCACAGCTGAGATCAATAACCCTGAAAAGACTAAGAAAAAGAGATGGAGAGTGTGTAGGGGGATCCAAAGTTTGTAGAAGGAAAATGCACCCACCAGGGGTGGAGTGGCAGAGATCAGCATTCAGATTTGAAACTCTTATTTTTTTTAGAGAAAGGAAGGATGGGATGAGGTTTATTTTTTAATCATCATCTGATGAAATGTTTATTTAATAGAAAAGAAAAGAAAAATGAAAATACAGGAAATCTTGTGCCTGGGTTAAGAAAACCCTCAGAGGCACTAATGCATTGAATAAATCCTGTTTTAGGCAAGTAATGACTTGAAACTCCCCACGGAAAACAAAGGTGGTTCACAATGATGCGTGACAGATGCAGAAGCAATGTGACTGTGAGATGGCACAGTTATTCCAGTTTCAGGGACGATGGGAGTTTATCTAAGGATAAAGGAGGGAGGGATTCCCCGTGGAAGGTCAGTGTGAGGGAGAGATCCAGGGGGAGACCAGCTGTCTGTGCTTACTAACCTCTAATCCAGGAGGACGGCTTTGTTGTGCTGCTCCAGTACAGAACAGGTTAGACTGAATGCCGATGAGGTACCAGCCATCTAGGAAGTCATTTTCTGTTTCACTGATTTTGGTTCTTGTTGTTTTGCTTTCCCCTCTCTTTGTATGTAAAACAAGTGTTCAAGGAGTTCCTGAATAGAGGTCGCCCTGCCCCTCTGTAACAGAGGCATTGCGAGCAATGTGGCTGCTGCTGGCCAAAGGGTTCGTCAGCACTTCACAAAAAGCCCCAATGGTACATAAATTCAGATCTTCACCAGATAGATAATTTTATGTGGTCCACAGAAGAATAGGCCTTTGTCAGAATGGGATGATAGCTGACTTTGTTCGGGTGGCAAGGAAGAGGCAGGAGGAGTTTTCTCAATTTCTATGTATTTCTATTCAGCTGCTGCAGAAACATCCCCATCTGCTTTGCATCTACATTTTAATTTCAAACCCTAGCAAGAAATGAAGCAAGCTGGCTTGCTCTGCCTGGTAAAGTACACACATAGCAAGTTGCTGAGCTGAAAGCTGTTCCAAAATCAAGGAATATAACAAACTTTAAAGCCCAGTTACCTGGTTTTGTGCTCTGTTTAACCATATGATGATGACGAGAAAATTAATTTCATCAGTCTGTCTTTTAAATGTTGTCACTTACTCAAGAGCACGTGCTTTCTTTGCTATCTGCTCTGTCAGGACAATTTAGTTTAAGGAAGTGACACTATAAATAAGAAAACCCAAACCTATTTAATTTCTCTGGTGAAAGCAGACAATAGAGCATGATTAATGGGTAGTGAAACAGAGGGTGCAAATTAAATTGTTGATTATCCTAATTTGTAACACCTATATCTGAATTAATGACATGATTTTTGCCACTAACAGCAGAATCTTACATATTTATATATATATATGTATATATGAATGCTCAGGGGCTTATTTTAGCTTTATGATCTGCACAGTTTGAGTTTTTGCTTGCCTTTCCTAGTGCAGGAAATTTTATCCCTAACTGTCAACAGGTGTCAGAAACAGAAGCAGCTGGAGCCAGAGCTGAATAACATTTCTGTTCTGATCTGATAAACTTGCAAATAAACCACATGTAACTTCTGTTATGGACGCCCAGCAAAAGTTAATCGTGATACAGACCCCAAGTTAATTTCTGTGCCTGTTTCACAAGCTGTAACAGGGGATAGCGAGTGATATACAGACTAACTCACAGGCTGATAAGAAGCAGAACTGCCTCTTAATTTGCTCCTGCATGAAAAGAATCATAGAAACGCAAGTTATTTGCATCGCATTTTAGAGAGAGTATAATTTAAGAGAATTTTTTGTGATGGAAAGAAAACAGATGAGTGAAACCATTGAAGCAAACTTAAGCTGTTGTGAGAAAAGACAGAAAAGAACAGAGTTTACTGTGAGCTGAAAGGGAAAAGAATTGAAAGATGCCCATTCAAATGCTTCATCTGTCTGCTAATTTTAATTAAGACTCCTCCTTTGTAACTATGCCACAGAGCCTGAGTCTTTTTTTTTTAAAAAAAAAAAAAAAAGTTGTCACTAGGCAGATTTCTGAGAGTCTCCTGATTGAATCATCATTTTAATCTCTTCACTGGCACCCTCCTCTCCTGAGCAGAAGCTACCAGCTGCACTATCTGACAATTAACGTGCTGAGAAATGCTACTGCACTCCTCAGAGAGTTTCAGCAACGCAAAACTTTGTTTTACTGCATGATAAAAACAGCAAAACCTTTAAAATATCCTGTGTTGTAAAATATCCTGTGTGGTAATATATCCTGTGTTTTCTGAAGCCTGGATGCATACCTTGTTTTCACCAGGAAAAAATACTCTTAATGAACTTTTTCTGAAGAAAAAAATATACCTTTCTTTCAATTCTTCTCCGTTCCCCCTCCAAGTTTGGAGAACTTGATAAATACAGTGGTCTTTGCAAAGAAATATTGATCAGTGACAAAAACTGCTGGCTAGGTTTTCATGTCTTTGCTCAGTGTCCTTGTACTTCTCAGATCCTTCCTTGTCCTTGTCTTAATGCTTCACATTTCACCTCTCTTCCCTGGCAAAGCACTAGAAACAGCTTCTTGCTCTACGTCTCGTGGGGTCCCAGCCTGCTCTTCTGCAGTGCCCTGCTCCAATCCCAGAGAAGCCAAGCTAAGTTTATTGAACTGGGTCACTTTTCCCAGTTAGACACCACTCACTGTACCAGTCTCCCCTCTTAGCAACACAAAAAGGAGGGGGTGGGGAAGGGAGTATAAAAGCACACAAATCCTTTCTGCGTCTTCTCCCTCTGACACAGATCAGCCCAAGCAAGGTCTGCCCACAGGGACACGCGAATTGAGATGCTATTTGGCAGCAGACTCCGTCCTTGCACAAGTGTTCACAAAATGACTAATTAAAAACAAGCCTCTTGCCCTGCTTCCTTCCCTTGACAAGTTAACATAGGCACGTTTTTCCTTTCATTATTTTATGGACAACAATAACGAACACGCTAAGGAAAGAGTACTTCAGGAACAGTTTTGTTTGAAGAAAATACTAAGGGTGGTTGTCCCTTTCTTCCCCCGCACCCCAAAGCTGCCTGTGTTGCTGGGAAGGTACAAACTAGGAGGAAGTCATGTAACAGAGGGTGTATGGGGAAAGGTGGGTCATTCCAGACAACTTTTAATTATAGTGAAAAATTGAGGAAATATGCTTAAGTGTAAGAGTTTTGTTTCTGTTGCCTGAAAAGTACTTTGGGCATTTGATAGGAAAATAAACAGATTTTCTGTGAAGCCAGGAAGGTTAGGTCTCACTGAGGAAACCCTTCAGGTTCTGCTGCTCAGCTGAGCGTCTGTCCTCCCACGGCCTTGCTTGGAAACCAGAAGGCACCAAGTAGGAGTGCAGAGTGCTGCATTACTCCAGAAAGCACACATGATGCCAAATGGGCAGAGCTCTTAATTACATCATAGATAATCATGGCGTAATCACGGAAACATGCAAGGAATGGGAGTAACTTTAATTCAGGAAAAATAGCTAACCGGGTTGTGTAACGGGGAAAACCAGCAAATAAAGGAGCAGAACGTAATGGTGAGGTGACTGCTCCAAAGTGGGCAAAATAATGACTTCCACATTGATCGAGATAGTGAGGCAACAGGCTGGATTTTTATGTAGCTGTTGTACGTGACTAACACAAGCTCTGGACATAAATGAAACGCTGAGGAACTGCTTTCACTGTTACTCCACTGCATGTGTGTTCATTGTTGTCTAAACTTAGGAATAATTGCTGTGAAACTTTCAGGCATGTAAGAGTTTTCCTGTAAGCAGAGTGGACAAATCCCTGAGGGGGAAAGGAGTTGGCTCTTTATGAGGACCTTGATCTCTAGACTTGGAGAGGAATAGCTTTGCTGTGCTGGAAAAAGCTGCATGTGCATCCACGTGCTTTGGAGGCAGCCTCCTCTCTGGGTCTTAGCCAGCTGCCCGATAGGAACATGCTGAGGAAGCAGCTCTCCGCTCCACACGCAGCCAGGCTGCTGGTTGAGCGCCCGCAATGCCCAGGGATATGGAGGGGAAGCCGTGTTTATTCCTGGTGAGACTAGGAAAGGATGACACTGTGGCACAGGACCCATCTTCCAGGTAGCTGGTGGACGTTGTTCTTCCCAGCAACTGCTCAGGAAACCTTAACACAACCTGAGTATGAGACTGATGAAATGAGCAAAAGGTGGGCCAAAAACGTGCAATGGTGTTTTAGCACACAGACATCCAGATGGGCACCTCCTGGGGATTTACAAAATAATTTTAATAGTTAACATAATTAGAAACTTCATGGAAATTACAGAATACCTGTCTGACTCTCTAGACATCTAACTGCCTCTGGAGAAATGGTCCTTAGGGCCTGTTTTACCAGAAGTCAGGTATGCAGGTTTGGTGACCACATTACACACAGATCAGATGCTTGTGAACACAGCTCTCCTGCAAGGTACCTGAGCTCTGCTGTGTACTGCTGGTGTTTTGGTAGCCAGCGCTCCGGAACACCTGCCTCTGGCATTCGATCAGCAGTCCCGTACAGAGTTTGTGGAACTGCCACTGGCCTCCATGAGATCCTGTCAATATGTGGACTGTCACCAGAATCAACCTTATGAAGCGGAGGTCATAGTATTATGCAAAAAAAAGAAAAGTGCAGTGGCAATTCCAGCTTGGGCTATTATGCTAGACCTCCCTTGCTAAGCAGGTTACAAGGAAAAGCCAAATGCTGCAGCAAGTAGGCCTCATATTTCCATATGTAAAACCACCTTCCCCTTATGTTAGCACCAATCCTCAACATAAAGACAAAGCAGCTTGATTTACAGGCACAAAAATCTGTCTTCTGCTGAAACAGTTAACTACATTTTTGTTCAGAGTAAAGAGAGGGCAGGGAATAAAAGGATACATGCTGAGTTTTTATTTATGTAAACTATACAGAACACCTTGACAATCTTTGGGATACACAGAGCTATATATAGAAATGTGAGTAACTGTATTAGTGAGCGTGACGCTAAGTGCAAGCCAGAATATTCCTGAGTGTTTTCAGCCACGTGCTGTTTTCCTTCCCCATCTAGCCTTGCATAGGTTGTTCTAAATTACTATAGCATTACCTAAAATAAATTGTTCTTGCCTTTTACAGTAGTAAAATATTTTTGTATGAATACTATGTAGTCTGACTCTTCCTCAAAACCTCCCAGTTTGTCTGGCAGTTTCTACTTCTACCTTTATTAGGATCCTGTAAAGCTCTACCTCTATCCCATTGGAGGAGGTTATGCTGCCGTGAGCAGGTTACGAAAAAAACCCAACAACTTATTGCTGGAGAAGTGGATGTGCTATGACATGAGAGTCAGCAGATCAATAACCCCAACAGGCTGATGATTCCTCCAGAATTGGTACATATCTATCGTTATCCTGAAATACTTACAGAGATTTTTAGACCCAAACACCAACTTAAGAAATAACATATTTCCAGGCCATGCAATCACACAAGTACTGTTACTTGTATTTTGAGGTTTAAGAACACAATGCTGTGAACTAGTATTTGTTACTCCTGAGCTGAAATGCAAATGCTAAACGATTCTGACTGGAGTGAGAACTACTCCTGATTTGGGACCCATTTCATAATTTCCAAGCAGGTAGTTCTGGGAGCAGGAAGTGTGACAGTCCCATGGGTTTGCTTTTCTTGGGTAACTGTGAGTTACAGCACAAGCTTTTCCCATGGCTGGAACGTGTATAAGATCTCTCTCTCCCATGAGGGTTCTCTGGTGTTAATAACATATGAAGTTATGTATTTGTTGTTCCCTCACTTGGGATGATTACAGGGTTTTTCTCCTTTACTCAGCTTCTGATCTTCACAACAGCTGGAGCACTAAATCTATCACACATGGCTGAAACCAGCCAGTTGACTCAGATTCTCTTTGTGGGGGCTGGACAGGCGCATATGCATGGTATCATCACATATTCTGCATTTTGCTGGGAAACTAGTTTAATATCTATTTTTCTAGTCACAAGGGGGACATACGATGGCAGTAGCTTGTGGGAGTGAGCAGAATGGTCACTGTTGTTAACGGGTAAGGGAAATCTGTTCAAAGAGCAGAAAGCTGTCAGCCACCTTAACCACACACAAGTCAGAAGACACCAGGGAACGCTATCTGTAAGAACTGTAAGTGAAGAAGAGACAACAGAGAAGGGTAACTTTTCAACAAGCCTGGACAATAGTTGACTTCTGGACCCTGCAAGGTCAGCGGGGATTATGTGAGGAGCTCCTCTGGAGGCAATTGGAATGGGTTCATGGAAGACACTCACTGGGTTCACAGAAAGAGGTGAGAAGGTAAGAAGTAAAACCAAGCAAGCCTTTTTCAAGCAACAGACTGATTGTAATTTGGGACTGGCTAGAGGACAGTACTTTGGATTGACAGCTTTTTGTCTTCTATGGAGAGAAACTTGGTGTTTGGGGGCAAGCAAATCAAAAGCGTTTGACAGTGCACCCAGAGCAGTGCTTCAGAAAGGGGCAGAGCAAAGAGGCGGTGCAGTTTAGAAAAATTCTGGGTTGTTTTAAGGCATGTTAAGTCATGCAACTGCAGGGTAGAAATGTGCCAGTCAACAAGCTTTCCCAGAGAACAATTTCACACACGTTAAAGTGACACACATGTGAAAGGCTGGAAAGCTTCAGAACCAAAAGGGAATGGAAGCTGCAAGTGTGCTAGAGAAAGTCTCCTAATTTTTAATTTATGAAGGGAACTCTTTTGAAAACAATTGAAGGTAGTTGCAAAGTTTGGTGGCAGAAACTGAAGAAAGAATTTTGAAGGATGTGAAGGGAAGCAGAGTAGTCACACAAGCAGAAAATGTGTAGGTGCTTTGGGAGCAAGCAGGCTGCAAAGAATTAAGTAGAGAGTGCTGTAGATATCCAGATACAGATGCAGACCTTGGTTAGATTAGAGAAATCAGATGTCTGACCTTCTTTGGGCATGGGAAAAAAACCAGCGAGATAAAAGGAAGGATCTTAAGGGAGGGCAAGAACAGATGAGTGAGAATGTGAAATGGGGAAGGTTAGATATGAAAAAAAGAGGTTCTGGATACAGTGGAAGAAAAAGCTTACGAAAGCAAGTTTTGAAATAAAGCAGTGATGCTTTTCAGGTTGTAGAAAGTGAACCAAGCAAGCAAGAGGTGAAACAAAGGTTATATAGCCAAAAAAGGAGACAATAAAGAAATAAGACTTTCTGTTTTTTTCCTTTTAAAGCCATGCCACTAACAAAATCGCAAGGTTCAGCTTTCTGTGACTGAAGATTGTTGCTCTTACCTACTTTTAGAGCTAGTATGGTGTGACCAAATGGTAATAGTGATGGACATGATGACAGAAAGGTCTCTAGTGACTACACAGGCAAAAATACATGTGAGGATGAGTTTAGCCATCTAGCTAGTTCGTAATAGCTGCTATGAACGTCCCATTCAAAACGATCAAATGGCTTATACGATATCTTTCCTGTGACCCGTGGAACCGAATCTGTGTCATGGAGTAAGGTCACTACACTGTCAGCTGGGTGACAAACCTAGCTTGAGCATTGACTCGGGACTGCAGGCCATGGGCCTTGGGCCAAGGGATGTCGAGCGTGCCACAGAGGTGACGCTCGTAGTCCCCAGCGGAAGGCTCCCAGCCGATCGGCATGCCGCCACGCCATCCCCGCGCCAATTCATGGAAAGGCAACCGGGCCACCTCTGAAGGGAGTGACTCGTCCAGATGGATGTGGTGCTGTGCTGCCAGCAGTGAAAACCTCGTGGAGAGGAGGAAGGGAGTTTCTTGGGTGTTTGTTGGCCATTCATGACCAGCTTTCTAAGGAGAATGAACATTTGCCGAAGATGCCTTCTTTGCTTGGGCCAAAAAAAATCTGGTAATTGTGCAAGAAATGGAGGAGACAAGGGCAGATGTCATGCTGCTGTAGATCAGGGTAGCTCCACTGATTTCAGCAGAGCCACACTAGTTGAGTTTTGGCTCAGGGTCTGAACAACGACATTAGTACAATGAGACTGTTACCTGTATTACTGTGAAATGGTACTGTTGCAAGTATTTCTGGTATAACATAGATGTAAGCCTGTCCCCTCGTGCGTTATTCTAAGATACGTTGGTGCTGAGTTTGTTTGGGGTTTCTGTGTTGGTTTGGACAGGTAGCACCCTCATTGCTGCAGTTTAATCCTTCAAACAGTGCCATGACAACTGTACCACACGGTGCCTGCCAGGTTCAAGCAAGGACATAGTGGAGTGCACGTCAACAGCGGAGCTGCAAATGAGGTAATGTGTTATCAGCAGACAGGTCAGGGCTCTATGTATCAACTCCTGGAGCACAGAGTGGCTAAAAATAACTATTCCAAGTACCCCTTTCCCGAAGAAGGAAATGCCCTTGTTTAACACCTTCCACTCCAAACAAACCAGGAATGACTTATTGCAGTTCCTGCATTGCTTGATATCCTAGTGGTCTAGCTGTATGACTGGCTCATGTGCTCTGCTTCCAGCTCCAGAAGGTAACCAGAAGTCAAGAGTAATATAAAGACCCGAGCAATCCCAGCCACATCTCCATCACCTGACCGTCACCATGGGTAATATTACACTTATGCACCAGCCTCTCTTTCAAGAATGTGAGTGTCTGGAGCAAGTGTGGGACTGAACTACTCCTTGTGCCTTTTGAGGCGCACATCATCAGATCAGGATCTAGACTACTAAACCTCACATGTCAACTTCCCACTTGGGTCTGACCTGTGAACAGAGAAGCCTTTGGCTTCTGTTATTAAGCTAGACTTTACACCTGCACACAGACACCGGAGAGATTCCAAGCAAATAATATTTCAATTCTTAAAAAATAATAATTTTTAAACCCCTAAAAATCAGTATTTATTTGTAGTTTATAGTGTGCCCTAAGAGGTTTATTTTATCCACCTAACCATAGTGGATGCCATGTATGAAGAGGTCTACAGCACAACACTGCAAAGGGTGTGAATCTATTCTCCCTGGCACTGTGAGTTCAAGTGAAGGGGAGAACTGAGTGAGGTCCATTTTCTCATGAACATTAGGCAAAAAAAATAATTTCAAACTTAGGTACTCTAATTGTATTTATGCACCTTCACAAGAAATGTTTATCTGATTTCTGTTGGCAGCATGTTTCACTACCTTGTCCAACAGCTCTGATGCTTTTACTACTGGCCAGGAAATTTCTCTTCCCCCTGTCCTCCTAATTATTACTTTTCCAGATATTTTTATTAGTAAGTTGTGGAGTATGCTGATCCTATATAATGAGAGTGGCAGCTTTACAATTGTGCCATTACAGGCCAATGCAATCTTCTGAAGATATTGCTGCTTTGAGAACTCACAATTGAGGGCAAAAATCCACAATAAATAAATAAAGCAAACCTCAAATGCTACTTGCATTTAATAAAGGAGAGGGATCCTCTTCAACACAAAAGCAAAAGCATTTTGAAAAGACACGTACTAATAGATACACCAGAAACAAGCTTTCTCTGAAGTAAATGATCCGTGGCACACCTCCTAGCGACTGAAACCATAGGTGTTTTATTAACACGTATAAGCAATGAGCTTAAGCAGGGCCATTGGATTAGGCAGGCCAAAACTCCTCTGCATTTGCATTAGTTGACTCAGGACTGGGTTTTTTTTGTTTGTTTGTTTTTCCCTTGACTACAGACAGTGCAATCAGTATAAAAAGGACAATTAAGCACCGCTGCTGAGCATGTCTCTTCTTCCCATGTTGCACACCCTGGCAACAAATCAATTTTGTCTTTTGCTGTGAGACTTTCTCTCTCTCTCTCTCCTGGCTCAAAATTATTCTCCCAGAATCCTCTAGAGCAACTTTTTTCCCCTCTACAGTTCATCCTGCCAGTTGTCACTTTAGTAAATAGCATATAGAAAGCAATAACTTTATTTTTTCCATTCCCTTTAAAGGTTAACTATACGTGAATGTTTTATTCTTCATAACAAGTAATTGACATGCATGAGCCAACTTTCTGTTCAGAACATAATTTGTATTCTTGAGAGATCTGTGCGTATTCTTGTTCATATTGCTTCTTCCCTGAAGGGATCTGGGAGGGGGAGGAGGAGAAGCTTTTAAAGTTTGGCTCACAAAAGTTACAGAGAAAGATCTAGGCTTTCAGCTCCATCAGATAAATGGTAATGTAACTGCACAATGTACAGTACAGTGGCACGTACTGATAGGAAAAGAACAGAGTAAATAAGGGGGAGGGAGAAGGGGGAGAAGGGAAGTCAGCAGGCAAAGAAAAGAGAATGCTCTGTGTCCAGGCAAGCTTGCTGCTAAAATGTTAATCATCAGAAACTTTGATCTGTAAGATTGGTGGGCTCATTAGAAACACAATTCAGGTGGGATTTTAATGGGAGATTTCTAATGAAAAGCCAATGCAGTTCTTCATATCCATACACTTGGGTCGCATTTGCTTAATCAAACTTAATGATTTGATCCCAAGATCACTGAAATCAGATTTGTTTCAGTCACTTCAGTGGGTTTAGGACTAAGTTTGAAAAAGCGCCATTTTTATGGTGGTGCAGTAGGGGCATTTAAGGAGCACTTTTTAAAAAAAAATAAATCAAGAGTCTTTTCATGTGGTTACATCTTCTTGTGAGAAGACGTATAGATTTCAGAATTTATGTCTAAAAAGAGTGTCACTACATATGCAATGCCTGTAATTTAGAACATAGCTCATGTGTTGTGGTCTCCTCGGTCAGGCTGGGAGGTGTGGTGGGTACTGCTGCGTAATCCTTGCGATGCCATAATCTGTCAGCTGCCACTTCAGGCTTTTAATTTTACCACACGATGGTGAATTTTTATTTTGTAGTATCTTCAGCCCCCTTGCGTATAGTTTTTTTTCAAAATTAAAAAAAACTTAAGATCCCCTTTAGCAAATACAGAAGGTATTGCAAAGTGAATGTGAAATTGTATTTAAAGACTTGATATGCACACTTTCACCTATGAGGGCAGGTCCTGCCTATGAGAAGTAACAAGAAGCTAACAAGAATGTTAGCTTGTAACATTCAAATTTGTGGTTTTAGAAGAGTGAACAGTGTTTTTTACTCAAGAAAATATAATTTACAGACAGAACTGGGACAGGATTATATATCAGTTGCCTATTATTGTGGCGACTTATGAGACTTAGCTAGTGGAGAGTCTTCACCTTACCTAGGTTACAGTATCCTCTTGTAGCCCCTTACTTGCAGCTGCCTGCTGCACCCACCAACAAGCACTCCCCACACACAGATCTCAGTTGTCTAATAAAAATTTTACTCTAAATACTAAGACAATTTACCCAGACACGGCCACCTATCTTGTACAATGAAAGCCTGAAAGAGCACCACAAGTTATTCTTTCCACTCACACTTTATTTCAAACAGGTGTGCAAAGGGAACATATCAGAGAGATTTAAATAGAAGGTTAAGCAGACTGTAAATTTCCATCTACACTTGGTCTAATTAAAGCTATGAACATACTTGAGACTGAGAATTTTGTTTAGAGTAATCCCCTTATCAAAATTGTCATATGCCAGGAAATGTTAGAAGCAGAGTTTCTTATTCCCCATGTGCTTAAGCTAATGTGCCTGCCATTTAAATATCAACATTTCTCAACAGCTTTCAGTTTAACCCACAGAGGTTTCCCACAGTAACTACTGGCTGACTTATGAGCCCCTTACTCATACTGGTGATGAGTTAATTCCACAAATAGCTCCACTGACTGCAACAGGATCACATTTAATTATGACTGCATCAACGTAAAAGATTTCCAGCCCTTTAGGACTGGTGCAGATAGTGCTATGAGATAATCACAACAGCAGTACTCCCAGAGGTTGTGATCACCAGACTTTTTTGCTGCTTCTGCTCATGTGAACGATAAGCCACTGCACCACAGACAAGTGGCAAAATGTTACTATTGCAAGCTGTGCTAAGCCTGGGTTTGTTTTTTTTTCCGTTGTTACCTTCCTACAAAGAACTCTCTGCCTCTTCTCACTCTTGTATTCTACCATAAAAGCAGTATTTTAAGCTTTAAGGCGCAGGGATTTTCTCAGCTTTACACGGTCTCACTTGATGGGGTCCTGAGTTTTGCACCTCTACCCAATATTTGCACTTACAAATAATTAAGAGATTATACAGAAAAAATATTTATGTGCTATTTATGTACCACAGCAATGTCTTCAGGCCTCAGCTGAGCTAGTGGCCTCCTTCTGTTAGACATGGTGAGGATATATAATGTGCTTTTGATTTTTCTCACTGTTATGTGTTTCTTCCCAAAGGGAAAGAAACTGTGAGTTTCTTACATGGATGCAGTTAAAACCACATGTGATCTCACTGCAGTCAATGACATTATTTGTAAGATTAACTAATCATCACTGTGGAAAAGCACTCATGTTTAGATCTACAGTTAATGAAGGGAAAAGGGGAAAAAAGCTTTTCAGTGCAGGGACTACAATCCTACACAGAGCAGCAGTTAAAGGCTAGGACTGGAAACAGGTGCTCATGCATGAAGCAAGCTCTCCTGAGGCCACCGAGTAGGTCCAGGGCTAAATCTACACACAGACCACAGGGTTACCCATTCCCCTAGGGCTCCTTTTGCTGGTGACCTAGGGACAGATTTCCCTGCATGCTACAAAGCTTTCTTTTTTAAGAACTGCTATGTAATAACCTAAAATAGCCTGCTCCATCCATCCAAAGTGCAGCTGGGCAGAGTTCCTCCATAAGATCTGTCATGCCTAAAAATATTTCTGTTATGAAAATAGAGACAGAGATACTATGTCTGGTTTTGTGTGCTGTACCTGTGTGTTTAGTGTACGTGTAAGTGCATGTAGACTAAATCTGAAGGTAAGCCTCCTCATCCATGGAGCATGCATGCTGTACTGAAGAATTATCTAAAACACTGAGCTTCATGAGTAAGAGCTTGATATTTGTTTCAGAATATTTATCTATAGCTTTACTGGTGCACTGTAAATACACCTAAACCAAAGCAGACAATATGAAAAGCAGGGCAGGGAATACCTCTGACCTAGACTTGCTAAACTTGCAAAGCTGTGGGAGTGCTGCTCACAGTAATACTTTGCAAAGGTGAGAGAAAAATACAACCAGGATTGAGGCAGGCTAAGCCTCACAAGTGAGGTATACTATTTGAATGTTTCCAAGGAAAGAAACTAAAGGACAGTGCAAAGTAGGCAAAATGTACTTTGACTGGTGTGCAGAGGATGATAGTGGTGAGTACCATAGTGACAATGCAGAAAGGTGGAGGGGGTTTTAGATCATATGTGGTTTTCCTCCTCTGAAAGTTTTAAGTCATAGAAAAAACCCGTAGAGGAATCAGATATGACCATACAGAAACAGGAACTGATGAAACAAGTTAAGTCTCAGGGTAGAGGAAAATCTTGTTAGTTGAGTGTTTCTCACAGCTTTTTTCCCTTCTTTCTTTTTATTTAAATGATGATGTGTTCAGCTTCATTAAAGAGGCAAACCCTGCAACTGTGTCTGCCCAAGTTAGGTGTTTTAAAGTGCGAAAGGAAGCAAAAACATGCAAGCACAAACACCTGCTTTGTTTAGGAGAAGAGAAAGAAACAAAAGAAAGGAGGAAGCAAAGACTGATTGTCTCCAGTTCTCTCTGAGTCTAGTCCAAGTCACCACTGTTGCTAGCTATACTGCAAGATACGACTTTCAGCAGGGTGCACAGATTTTATAAAAGGATGGATATTTCTCACAAACACTATCTTTACTTCAGGTTACTGTTGCTTTGAAACTTTCTTTATTTCATAGTTTCCACAGTTCAAAAACCAATACTTCCATATACTCATCCTCTGTGACTGCTGAAAACTACTTAATCCCCTGGAGGAAGAGACACAGGCAGATGAGGCAGCACTTTCCTGCCCAGTTCTGCACAGGAGAACCTGTAACCCTTCCGAAAGGACTGCCATACCCCCCTGAATATCCTGACTTAGTGAAAACTCATACTCATGTATATAATTAACATTTTAAAATGATTTCGGAAGTCTGTTTCAGAGCCTATAAAATTCTTTGGCACATGCAGAGGAATTTAGGTACTTTCAGGTTGAATCAGTTTTGGCAGAATAAGGAAAACTAGAAGCAGTAATAAAAAGCCCAAATCCCTGAAAGTGCACGATGTGTCCTTCCCAATGCATTAGGCTGCAACAAGTGTGTTGACAGGCAATGTTAGATATGCAAGGATGAAGTAAACAAAAAGCCTGAGGATTGCAAAGTAAATATTTGGGTATATTAGCTAACTGTTTGTGGGTGTTTTGTGCTTTTGAATTTGTTTGTATTAATGTTTGAGTCCAACTCACCTTCCAAAAAGAGATAACTGAAATGATCTGTCTCCTACTCACAGTCATCTCCTCCATCAATATTTTTGCTTATCTTTCTTCTCATGTTTCATGTTGTTTCAAGCAGCTCTTTAGCAAGCCACAAAAATGTTAGCTATCCAGCTAGGTTTAAGTGGACCTCAGCTGAAGTAAATACTCCATGCAGGCATACTATCTTCCTTTTCCATTTCTTGGTTAGTCCTTGCTGGGTCTGCTACGTGTAGATCAAGAGTCTTTAAAATGTTTAGTGAAGAGACCACGCATTACAGAAACTATTGCTTTCACAGTGCTGTGTTTCTATAGTAACCACCTTACTAAAGCACTGTAGCCATCTGCTTTAAATATTAACTTCACAAGACCATCAGGACTAGCTTAAAACAATATCACATGTTCATTAAATATTAAAACTAGAAACAAAAGGAGAGAACTACAGAAGAGAGCTTTTTGCTATTCCTACAATCTAATCTTTAAAAAAACCCCCTCAACACTGGTTTGCTCTCTTTTGATAATTTAACAATACATGCTACTGCTTTAGAAAGAACTGTATAAGTGACCACACTAGCTGTAGGTAGCATAAACTACAACTTTTTGGGTGTTGCAAAAACAAACAAATGAAGAAAACAGCTTCCTGGGATAGGTGGTCACTTTTCATATGTTCCTCCTAAAACCAGATTTTCTTCACCCTGCTTTCATAGCAGTACTCTCGGATGTACTGTGGCAAAGTCTTTAGAGGTGGGAGCACACAGGAAAACAGCCAGCAGCAGCTGAGAAGTGCCACACTGGAGCAAACAACTGTCTGTTTTTATCCTAGTCTGCCAAAGGGCAGATGCCTTAGAGAAAGGTATAAATACTCAGTAATGCATTCAGCCAACCTCCAGCTTACAGCTAAAACTATGAGACTTAAAACCCCCTATAGATGGTATCCTAAGGAGCAGGAGCCTAGACGTTGTCCTAATTCACAGTAATGCCTGCTACTTACAAAAGAACCTGCATCAGCAACAAGTTGTGACAGCAAGGTCCTTCGATTAAGCACACCAAATCAGATTTGTTTCCTTTCAGCAATTTGAAATATGTTGGTTGCTACTTCTTCAAATGCTGTCTTTCTTCAAACTGTGCTAGAGAGCTCTCCTTAGAACCCTTCTCTGCCTTTAACGTATGGTATCTATAAGCTCACTCCAACGTTATCTTCACTGTGCTCTACTTCCTGCTCCTTGTTCTGTGCTGCCCATTTTGAGGCCCTGACCCAGCACAGGCTATTGTATTTGGAGTCAGAATACACAGGAAAGTTTACAGTTTGCAAATTTAATCTGAAAATTTCACTGGAAGAGGAGGAGAATTCAGCCCTTCCCCTGGCAAAACCACACATCTCTGGCACTACAGCTCAAGATAAATATTTTCTAGTGTTTTGGGTTCTCTGAAACACACTTCTATCTCCATCCACTACAGCTTAACAAAAACTTACATACTACTAAGATTAACTACTGTATTGCATCTGTTCTTCCCACTTCTCTTTACTGCCACATTGAGCAAGTGCCTACGCTAAGCTGTTTACGATATCGTCCAAATCTTTTGTGGGAGACAACTCTGCATTATATAGGGAATAGCGGCAGTATGCCCAGGTTACCCAGACATGGTCCTTGTCCAAGAAATTCACAGTCTAATGTATTATAGGTCCCTCAAAAAATGCGCAATTACTTATTTTAATATTCCCCCAGTGTGCATTTCCTCCTCCTTGATGACACCACCTTCTCTGTTTTTACACACTAGCGTTTTTCTGAAGTTCTTCTGGGGTTTGTCATATTGGTAACTCAAGGGCAATGTCTCAAAAGTCAGGAACAACCGTAAGCACCAATGCTGAAAGAGGAACAGCAGTTCCTGGAGTTACAGTGACTATCAACTTGAACAGTTGATGTCAATCCTTTTGAGAAAAAAAAAAAGCAATTTTTACACAGGCTACAGTCTTTTTTGTGTGGCTTTGTCATGCATTAAGTTACCTTTCTTCTCAGCCTTGGAAAGGCCTCAGCTGGAATGCTATATCTATCCAAAAGGAAAAAGTTGATCAAAATGAGAAAACTTGGAAGAATACAGAATCTCCCCTAGCAGAGGTCTTCTACAGCAGATTATCTAAGTATTTGTCAAAAGTGACAGTTCTGATTTATCTGGCTTGGGAGAACAAGATGGATTGTCTCTTCCATGGCTATTTAGTACAGCTTTTAGGAACAACTTTTCCATCTTTCTCACTGCTGTGCACTGGTACAAGGAAACTCCATTTAGTATATCCTGGTGAGAATTTTCCTGGACAAGGGTACAAGCAAATTTGCACAAGCCATAAGGGGCTCACAAAGGGCAGATGCTGACCACTCTTACCCCCAAAATTAAATAAAGCCCAGTTCTCCACATTAAAACTCTATGCTGGAGCATGACACTCTTTTACATGGAGTTTCATTATATGTGCTGTGCACAGGACACCCATTCTCTCCACACTCACGGACCTACGGCAAGGAAAATAATTAGGAAAAAAAAAAAAAAGCTGCCAGGATTGTAGAAGAGAAGGCCTGATTTTGCTACATCTGATGTGTCTCTACTGAATTAATAAATCAGGCTTTCTGCTGTGTGTTACATAATATAGGCTGTTTTCTTACATTGATGTATAATTTGGCTTCTAGAAATGGGGGTTTCATCATATTTTGAAGCTTTGGAGGTTGGCCGTGGCCAAAGGCAGGCAGGTGGGCAAAGCACAGTAGTGTTTCTTGTAGTACGGAAAGACATGGGAAAAAACATCAGCACCTCGCTGGTTTAATGCTGTGAACCCAACATAGGGTTGGAAGGAACCTTCAAAGGTCATCTAGTCCAACCCCCCTGCAAGGAGCAGGGACATCCCTGACTAGATCAGGGATCCACCACCTCTCTGGGCAACCTGTTCCAGTGTTCTACCACCCTCATTGTAAAAATTTTTTCCTAAAATCCAATCTAAATCTACCTCCCTCTATTTTAAAAACATTGCGCCTTGTCCTATCACAACAGGCCCTACTGAACAGCCTCTCCCCATCTTTCTTGTAGGCCCCCTTGAGGTACTGGAAGACCGCTATCAGGTCTCCCCGGAGCCTCCTCTTCTCCAGGCTGAACAGCCCCAACTCTCTCAGCCTGTCCTCATGGGAGAGGTGCTCCAGCCCTCTGATCGTCTTCATGGCCTTCCTCTGGACCTTCTCCAACTGGTCCATGTCCTTCTTATGTTGGGGGCTCCAGAACTGGACACAGTACTCCAGGTGGGGTCTCACCAGGGCAGAGGAGAGGGGGAGAATCACCTCCCTCGACCTGCTGGCCACGCTTCTCTTGATGCAGCCTAGGATGCGGTTGGCCTTCTGGGCCGCAAGGGCGCATTGCCAGCTCATGTTGAGCTTCTCATCCACCAGCACTCCAAGGCCCTTCTCCTCAGGGCTGCTCTCAATCCATTCTCCGCCCAGCCTGTATTTGTGCCTGGGATTGCCATGACCCAGGTGCAGGACCTTGCACTTGGCCTGGTTGAACTTCATGAGATTGGCATGTGCCCACCTCTCCAGGTCCCTCTGGTGTGTCGCTGCACCACACAGCTTGGTGTCATCAGCGAACTTGCTGAGGGTGCACTCTATCCCACTGTCCATGTTGCCAACAAAGACGTTGAACAGGGCCGGGCCCAACACGGACCCCTGAGGGACGCCACTCGTGACCGATCTCCACTTGGACATCGAGCTGTTGACCACCACTCTCTGAGTGCGGCCATCCAGCCAACTCCTTATCCACCAGGTGGTCCATCCACCAAACCCATGCCTCTCTAGTTTAGAGAGAAGGATGTCATGCGGGACAGTGTCTAAAGCTTTGCACAAGTCCAGGTAGATGATATCCGTTGCTCGTCCCTTGTCCACCGATACTGTCACCCCGTCATAGAAATAGAAAGAGGAGCCATTGCTGGCATGGCTCAGCCAACTTTTATTGTTTTAAACTTACTTTATAATGTGTGGTTTTCTTGCTTTCCTAAGAACATTTCTGGGCATTCTTCCCCATATGTTCCCCAGTACCGTAAAAATCTACAATGCTCCTTGTTCTTTTCACTTTTTTTTTCTCTTCTGCCATACACTGCAGTTCTTGTGACTCTTGAATTAACAGGACTTGTTTTAAGTAGGGTGCTGGGAAGCATTTTCTGCTTGTGGTTTGTGCTGTGCTGAGCAGATATTCTGCAGGCCTTTTGCATGTTCCTACCTAGCCTTTGAGTGCTGTGGTAAGTTGTTAACTTAACTTAAGGTCCAGCAGGTTTTCTGTATGTTTTCTTCTCTGTGCACAAAAAGAATATGCAGTTGGTCTGTTAAGGAACTGTGTTCTGCTCAGAAAGCAATGAGTAAGAGAGAGGAACAATGTGGTCCCTGTCTGTCTACCTCCCAGGCCAGGGAGTCTTCCCACTGCCTCATTCAGTGCTGCAAATTTTGGTAGCACAATTCAGATCCCACCCAAGATTCCCAGCTCCAAGACACATCGGTGAAAAATCTCTCCGATAAATACCACAGGCACTATTTCATCTCTTCTCCATCTCCCCCGGCTTTTTTGGTAGATTGGCTTTTGGAGGGAGCGGCAGGGAGAAGGGGATTGGCAGAAAATTATACATTGGTGAATAATCTCCCTCTCTCACATACACATGTGGTGGAGACAGCTATGACTGGGGATAGTTGTGTATTATGGCAAGAGATTCTTTTCCCCAAACTATACACTGACAAGATTATTGATCAGCATATGTTCTAAGTACACAAAAGATCAAAAGTCCCAAGTCTGTTCTCTGTTAGTTGGGTAAAACTCTTGAGTAAGAATTGCACCCATGCATCTGAAAACATAATTAAACTTTAGGTGTGCCTTTCACTGAACTTGTTAAACAAGATTTCCATTACTTTTTTACCTAGAGGACAAACCCATGACAGAGTCTGTATTTATTCTGAGATACTCATCTAAACTGACACAGTGGCGGTATTCACCCTTCAGCATACAATGGTAATCTTACACTATTCGCTTACATCCTGCCCCCAACTAAAGGCACTGGACAAAATAAGCACCATTTCTTTCCTTATATTCTCTGCATTGGGCAACTAAAAGAACCTCTTCATATAATGTAAGAAAATATAATAAATGGCAACAAGATTCTCTGAGTCAAAGATGCACCAGACACCATTTGTGTATCTGTATAGATCTTGCACTGGTTAAGTTAATGTACTGGTAATGCCCACAGACTTCGTAAATACTAATAAACCAGTCCTTGTAAACCTCAGTACTTTCTGATTTAGAACATGTTAAAAAGCACGTCAGAGCTTCTGGAGGAGGACTTCAGAAGATGTACGATGATGGACCCAGGAAAAAAGCTATATACATTTAGAGAAGATTTTATAGTAAGGCTCTAGTTCTCCTTTCTCTGAGTCTATCCCTACTTGTACAGTTTCATAGTAAAGTGGACTTGCTTTTCTCAGGCAGGAGAAATGTCACAAAGAACTCTTAAAATAGGAACACAGTAGTGACCTATTTTCAGTAATTCCATTCTTATTTCTAGATCTATTATATACAGTGTAATAAACATTCAGCAGTGAAAACACATCAATAACCAATGCAAGCACATTTGCTCACATTCCAAATGCAACATTAAAAATCACCTAGGAAACTGGACAAAACAAGCAATGAGTCAGGGGCTGACCTGTGGAGCACTTCACCTGCTCAGGTTAGAACTATCTGACCAGACAAAATGAGACAGTGACCAGGCCAGAAAGGATATGTGTTGGCCTCTTGTATTTTATTTTGTTTACATAGTGAAAACACTCTGCAGGAACTTTTACAACTCTAATGCAGAGCTGCCATGGGTATGGATGGAAAAGGTGAAAACTGGACTAGCTTTATACTTAGAAAAGTTTTACTCAGTAACAGCATTGTGTTGCGCTGGAGAAGAGGCACAGAGAAGCTCATAGTGTATCTTTCCTAAGGGATTTGTCATTATGATATTTACGAACTCTGAGATGTATCATCATAACTAATGTAAAGTAGAACTACCATCTTTCTACCGTCTCGTCTGCTTCTGAAAGGTTAATCTTTCTTTCTGTTTGTGAGGAAAAAAAAGATCCTTCACTATTTAGTAGGCTTTTGCAAAGCTGGGATTAAATTATCTGATTCCAAAAGTAAAAACTGGAAGTGATTTATTAACAAGCATGGGTTATTTTTGCTAGTTTAGCAGCTTTTTCAAGAAAGCTCTGTTTATCTTTGGCAAGCAGTCACAGTTATATAGCCTTTCTTCCTCCACATACATGTATTTCTGAGAAAGCTTGAAGAACACTAGAATCTGTCAAAAACTAATCATCTGACCACGTACTTCCATTTTACAATAAACTGCTAACTTCTAGGAAGGAAACTGCTTTAGAGTAATTTGGTGTATAATACAAACTTCTTTGAAGAACTTCAAGAGTAAGGAAGGGACACTTTCCTTAGTGGACATAGATATAACATGGACATTTGACAGTTCAGCATACAATGCCTGGTTTGCTAAAGGAGCATTTCAGCTATGTGGTTTTTTTTCTTAAGGCCCATGTCAAAAAACCAAGTCCACTGTATAGTGGTATTCTTATTTTCTAGATGCAGGTATGTCATTCGAAACTACTAAGGCATCTTTTTCCGAAATGGATGGTCACTACCTGACTACAAAGCATTCATTAGTGTCTGAGTGCAAGTGTTAATAAAGGAACAAAAAAGGAACTGTCAATCAGGAACCACACAACCACGCAGTGTTCTTTTCTTTTAGCTAAAGTAAGCCAGCTTTGCAGTTCCTTCCCGCTTTGAAAATTTTATGTACTTTCTGAGTCAGTTTAACGCAGAAACAAACTGATGGTGCCGAAGAACACAGTCACTTCTATCCCCGAGTTGCTGAATCATTTACCCGCTGCTCCTGCTAGTTAATAGTAGCTATTTTTAGTTTACGGTGGAAAACTCTCTCATGGTGGCAATGATATTTCAAAACAGTTTGGGAGCAAAATCATCTGTCTTGAATGTCTGATGTGCTTTCAGAGCCTGCGTTCGGTACGAGCGCCTCGCTATTCACTCCCAGCACTGGCGATCTAGGTCACCCTTGCGCATGGGATGCGGCATTCGCTGGCTCTTTCATAACTGCCCGTAAGAGTTCTGGGGTCATGTTTGTAAACACTGCTGCCATGTGCGCGTAAGCACGTGGCGAGACACCAGCATGACCTGGAGCGCCAAGCAGAGAGGTAAACCTTGGCGCCAGTGTCAATGTCGCTAAGCCAACTAGCGCCAACCCTCTCGTTGGCGCGCACTCCTCACAATCCTGTGAAACGCTGTGGCGGGTTATTTGAAGGGCAGATGGGAACCTTTTTCCTGTATGTGGCACATGTGGACGTGTGCTAATGTTGATCGTGTCCAGCCAGGTTCCTTCTCTCAGCTGTAAGCAAATGGCAGCGCTGAATTGTTCTCAAGAAAAATAAAACTAATTTCTGCCCTAAGTCACTGAAATTGGAGCCAGCATGGTCCCACAACACAATGCAAAACTATGGCTATTAGAAAAAAGAATTGTATGAGGGCATGTCGCCAAAGTTTCCAAAATGACTTCAGAGACAGATAACCGAGACTTAGTGTCTGTAATAGTTTTTTGCTGGCTTTGCACTGATGAAATTAAGACCATGTTTCAGGCATTTGAGGAAGTAACTCCTAAATTATTTCTGTTTATCAGTAGAGGTTGCATGAAGCCAGATATGGCCAGTACAAACACAAGTCACAAGTCTTTCATTTCCTCTTAACGAGAAATTAGCAGATACAGCCACCCTAGAGAAAGTTTCATCTCACCCTGGCCACGCACTTTATACACTTCAAGAAAAAAATGTGCGGGAGCCAGGGAACAGTCTGTGGTTGCTGTCCCTCCCTCCTATATCGGCTTTTTCAAGTGCAGCTGTAAGTCTCATTTGCTGTGACCTTTGCTGGGAAAGCTGAGAATAGGACAAAGAGTTAAAGTGTTACCAGTCCCTGCTGACTCTGCACTTCTCTGCCGGCTGGAAGAGGGTGTGCATGCAGCACAGGGTAAGCGGGAGGGGGTGCTGGGAGGGAGAGTAAAACAAAAGGAGAAAAATAAACAGTGCACACCCCGAAAAAAAACAGGGGAACAAGTACAGAAAAATGTTCGTCTTTGAAGAACACAAACTTTTCTGTTTGTTTCCCTCCGTGTAGTTTTATCTTGTTATCTGAACTCAAGGTACAGTAGATATATGAGTCCCTGAACTCTGAACTTGTGAGGAGAGCAGCAAAAAGTAAGTCAATACAATTTTAGCTGAGTGGCTGGAACGAAGCATGCTTTGTCTTTTTGTGCCTCAGCTATGGGAGGCCATTTAATGCAGCGAGCCACAGCTGTTCAAACCTCTTTCTTGTATGCCAATGGCCTGCTAAAACAAAGCAAAGCCAAGGCAGTCTTCTCTGAGTGAAAATGCAACTGTGGTCTCAAATACTAGCTGCTCCAAGCTACTTATGTTTCATTGAGACTTGTCTCTTAAACCTGGACAAAAAGCGGTCCCCGGTTTGTAAGCAGGAAATTAAAAAAAAAGCGCCCATTCATTTCCACAGGCTTTCTGAAATCTTGCCCTACTGTAAATGTTACCCAATTCCCTAACAGCGTCTCTGGAAAGCAGAAAAGTACGTTCCTCGCGGTTGCGTGTACATCTAGCTAGCGCTCTCCAGCGCTACTACTCTATCGAGCAATAAAGTTTCTATTTTTGACTCACCATGGACGACCTTGCTCTAACCCCCTGGCCTGAATATTGCTTAAATGTAAAACGAGCAAACCCAAACGAACTAGCAGACACAGCCCTGCCACAACTGCTACGAGCAGCGATGGACGCAGGTGAGACACGGTCTCTCTCAAGCCTTGCAAGGTGCTCAGCCCTGCAGCGTAGCACCCTCTTGCCTGTCACCGGGTTGCCTCCAGACGCCTGGGAGGGTGTTTGTAAACAGCGCGGCCACGTGCACATGAGCCACGTGGGGGCTCAGCTGACTGAACCTCCAAACTGCCATGGGGAGAGGACTGGGGGAAGCGAAGAGGCAAGTCCCAATGCTCTTGCTCCATCTTTTTCCAAAATAGTTCGCAGCACTACCAGATCTCTAAACATGGCAGAGAAAAATCCATCTGTCCTTCACGGTCAACTGCCTCTGTCAGCATCCAGAGATGCTGCCTGAGCTAAATTACCCATCGGATTTTATTTCCAAATGCATTTCATCATGGATTGTATCATTAGTGTGTGAATGTACTGAAGTTACTTAGGATAGGCTCTCGGTTAAATGCACTGTGTACCAAACCAGGTAGGCTGAGCTATGACTGCCCACAGCAAAGGAACTCCAAAAGACCGGAGAGAGACAACATTAAAATTTACCGTCTCTGATTCAGGTCTAGAAGATAACAGGTGATTGTTGCACAGAAAACTATAAATGCTGCATGGGTTTGTGCATCCTGTCTCCAGCAGAGAGATTTGTGACAACAAATTAAAGTTTGTTTCACTTTGGGTTTGGTTTTTTTTTCCCCTTTGACTTCTGCTACCAAGTATGATGCTAGTGCGAGGTTTCGTGAACCCTGATGAATTTTTAATTGATAAAACAGATTAAAATGAGAGTTGTGTGGTAGGTTGGAGCTGATGTACGGGAACAGTTTGTAGACTGTGGGAAATCTTGCCTGAATGAATAGGAGGATCAAGGGTATTAAAGGTTAATGGGAGTTACTGGAGTACCTACTCATTGAAATGACATTACACAACTCTGTTTCACACTGCAATTACCTGACACAACACACTATTTTTAATTATAATTAGTTCATAGTGAGATTTCGCTTATTTGTTTGGAGGTGCATGGAGACATCTGCAGTGCCAGTGAAACTGAGATAACATCCTTTCCTGCCCTCTTTCTCACTTGAAGTGGAGGGTTTCAACAGTGCTGCAGTCAAAGCAGTGCGCAAAAAGCCGTCCTCTTCACTGAGGAGATACATAAGAGTATTTTATTTGCTAGGTTGTTTTGGATGAGAACTGCTGGTTTAAAGGTCCAAAGGCTTGTGCAGCAAAAAAAAAAGAACATGTTGTCAATCAACAGAAAATGCTACCGAAAACCAACTTCTGAAAAAAAGTGAAAAGCTACATGTTTCTGAGTCTAGTTTCTGTTTCTTAAAATTGATACTTCTGTTATCTTAGTAAGCAGAGAAAACTATCTGTAAACCCCTGAATGAGCAGGAAGGAGGGTATCATGGGTAAAGCACTGGGGCTTAGGAGATATCGGTTCAGTTCCCAGCTATACCACAGCTTTCCTGTATGTCTTTTAGGGTTAAAAAAAAAAAAGGGGGGGAGGGGGGGGAAGGGACAGGAAAAAAAAAAAAAAAACCTGCACTGAAATGACTGGCTCCAGCAGGGTTTGTACCACATTGTGTGATCTGTCTGTGCTTTGGCTCTCAGTTGTTGCTTATTAATTTTGTACCCTTTCTCTTATTCGTTGCATGTTTTGCCTGCTCATGAGTATTAGCACCCTAGGAAAAAGACTGCAGCAATCCTAGTAAGGAACTCCTCTTAACACACACACACACACACACACACATAGCAGGGCAGGTAGCAATAGCAGCTTTGCTTTCTTTACTGCAAATATTTAGTTTTTTGGAAGGGAGCTGCCTGCCTCTGCTTTGCATTATAAACAAAAGTTACTAACACCCTGGCCCCTTGTGCGCTGCCAGACTACTTTTCTCCGTCTCCTTTACTGAGCAGCAAAATAGAACAAAAATGGCTTATGTTTGTACAGCCCCAAGCACAGTGGGATTCTGTTTTGCGGCTGGGATATGAGGTGCCTCCTGAAGTGCAATAATTAATTTGACTCTATCCACTCTCCTTATATTTAGCAGCATCAGAGATGCCATCCTGAATTAAACTCATGCTCCAGCTTGTCCAACAAAATATCTCCAACCAACTAGTAGCAGTTGTTTCAAGAAAAAGCAGCTATTCAGTAGGTAGTTACAGACTCACTCTTCCAGAGGCAAAACTTCCTACGAATACATCACCTACAGTGTATATTTTATAGCAAAAAAAAAAAACATGTTAACTTGCAAGTGCTTTGAAAAGTTGGTTGATATTTTTTTTTTTAATTAAAATTACTTTTTAACTTCTACACCTGCCTCTAAGTGTTTCCATCCATTCCCTCCCCCCTCAAAGAAGAAAAAATACCCCTAAAACTACTTTTCCTTTTTTCATTTGCTACAAAGTATGTGAACTGACTAGGTACCTCACTCCTACAAGTAGGCAGACTGTTACAGCTCTGGGAGCCCAAGGAAAATGAATAGGGCTTTGTGAAAATGGCAGGGGCTGCCATCATTTTTCAGGATCACAAGTCAGCTGACAGGACTGGGAGGGAAAAAAGCAACCACCTATACCCAGCATATTGTCAACTGCACAACATAGGCACAGTGCAAAAATACACTGTTTTCCTACCTGCTCACTTCTCAGGCACTACACATAAGAGAAAGAAAGAAAATAGATCAGCACAATTCTTATTTTTCCTACTACTTTCTCACACCTACAAAAGCTTCTTCTCTGCATTAAAGATTACAGGGAAGCAGAAAAGTACAGGTCCAAACTTATTTAAAGAGGACAAATGTCCTGTGGAAAGTATGGAGAGCACCATAGAAACAAGAGACAACTGAAAGGCTGTGTTTTTCTGGTTTGTGCATTATTCATGTTTATAAATATCAAGAGTGCTTTTCCCTATTTGGTCAGTATTTTCATTTGCTCCTGGGTATGAGATGTGTACACTCACAAAGTGACTGTGTGCGGTATGGAGACTCACTACCATAGGTTTTCTTTCCCCCATATGGTTGTATGAGTTAAATAAGTGTTAAATCTGACCCATTTCAGTTGCTCAGCTTTCATGGTTTTGATTTTTACTGTTGCAATTTTAGTAATACTTCAGAACTTTTTGAGCAGACAAACTTCAAATCAAACAGACAAGCAAGCAAAGGCATGCAGCGGGAACAAGAAGTTGGTCATTTGAAAAGAAAATACGTTAAAGGTCTGTAATACGTACACATACACACACTCCCACTTCTCCAAATGCCAGGGAGAGGCGAGTCCAGTGTATTTTTCAGCTTTCATATGTTCTCTTTGGGGGATAAATTGTGTTCCTTTTATTAAGCTATACATGCACTTTAAGCTTTAAGGAAATATCTCACTTCTGTGAACTTTAGTAACTTTGGGGGAAGGGAAGCAACTCCTCCTTTACTGCAGCAATTCATTTTCCTCATTTTAGCGTGAGCAAGAGAGTAGTGCTACTTGCACACAAAAGGAAATATGCAATCATTCTTTTCTCCTTTTTGCTTATATAAGAGCTGAAAGAGTTTTGTGTCCTTTGGCAAGTATAAAAATTGTATAACTTCAAAGTATGTGACTTCAAACACAAGTGAAGTAGCACTGAAAGAACAAACAGATAAAACAAAGATGAAAAAAGCATCAGGGACATGAAATGAGGGTGAGTGCTCCATGAACAGCTGTTGTCTCTCATGCTAAGGGACAAATATGGAAAGTTATTAGAGGACACCAAAGTTGAGGGCAAAACTCTCCTGTCAGCATCAGGCCCGGAGTTAACGTTTACCCTTTGATCTCTCCAACAGCACTAAAAGCAGTAGGAGAAGGAACAAATAGTCAGTGCAGACTCAAAAATGCCTTTGTCACCTTTTCTCTCTTATATTCTTCATTCTTGCTTGCTACCTTCTGCTACCCAGCTGCTGCAAGAGTAATGGGAACTGTGGGTCAAAAAGAAGTCAGAAAAGAAAACCAAAGGAGTTGAAGAGCTTAGTGAAACAGAAGCAGGTTCTGGATGTGACCCAAATAATTGTGTCTTGCAAATGAGAAGACAGCTGAGAAAGAAACCACTGGAGTGTAATAACAAAAATACAGTGATTGTAATAGACGTTAACATAAAATGGAAGCAACCAATGTGAACATACAACTAATAGCAGAAGTCATGTGCATAACAAGGTCTGCAGACTGCCCTTTGTACTCAGTTGTATGATAGTGAATATCATGACTCATCTAGACAAATTCAGAATATGGAAGAGACACTTGTACCAACTGCTTACTCCCTACAAGAAAAAAAAAACAGTTCTTAGGATCCATTTTGTAAAGCAAGTGATATGCTCTCCACACTGTCCCAAGTGTTTGCTGTAAGACTGCATGAGAAAGTTTGGAAAATGTGCATGGGACTGGAAAACAACGTTTCTGGATGAGGAGCAGAACCTGTGCTAATAAGATCCCACAGTGCATGCATGGCATAGGCTTCAGGTGTTTCTGGGGACCAGAACCTGTCTGACAGCTTTCATTTAGATCCACAGGGGAGGGCATGAAACACATTGTCAGTTGGGTGCTTCTGATCAGCTGTATTTTCATCTGTGCTTCCTGAAACCATCTTGACAAGGCAACCCTGGTAATTACCACCACTTCTCTCCACTCCTTTTTCTTTTAAACAGATTGATGGTATTATTCGTTTGGTTGAGTAAATGCAGGAATCTCCACCAAGCTTATGCCTAATGGAAATCCAAAACTTGCCTTGCAGTGGTATTAGCTTTCGTAACAGCAACGCCTCTTTGTGTCAACATGTCTCATTAAGTAATAAAGACTTTCAGCTATTTGATTTTATGTATAAAGTTAGTAGGATTCGTTATTTCTTTTTTGCACTTTAAAAAGGGAATTGTTCTGGTATTCTAACAGGCAGTGAGTCATGCCTAATTAAGGAAAAAATATATAACCATTTACAGGGGGATTCTTGTATTGCAAAGAGCTGTTTTGTCATGAAAGCTTTCAGGGATTTAATTCCTTATAATTTTTTTTTAAAGGGGGCAGAAAAATAATTTGAAACCTTTGCAACAATTCCCTTAATCTCCATCTCATACTTAGGGTCAACCTGTTCCAGGCAATCATGTCCACACAGCCCAGATTGTGCTCAAGTCGGCAGAAAAGAAAAAAACAAAAACAAACCAACCAACCAAACAAACAGCAGAATTTGCTGAAGGAACCAGTGATCTAGAATGCAACACAGATGCAGAAACCTCAGCCAAAACCAAAACTACTATATGTTTTGTTAAACTCTTCATTTTTATTTATTTCCACCCTCTTCTGCCACCCGTGAGGACCAGGGACATTCCTTGAACTCTGTCCTTGTTGGCTCCATCAAGGCAGCTGTTGAGGATGCTGAGATGGTGTTTGTAAACACTCTAACCATGTGCGTGCAACCACACGGAGAGTCATCACCCTGACCTGAACATCTACCCGCTTGGTAAACTGGGGTATTACTGCAATGGAGCCAAGTCCTTTTCCAATATGAGGTGACTTAAAGCAGCTCACACCAGAACACTGGAAGTCAATACTTCTTGGATTGTTTATGCCTTACTAGAAGGGAGATTAAGCAGAGAAGTTGTTTAAATTTTAGTCACTGAACTGCAAGCTTAAGGATAGGGTAGCTCATGTAGAGTAAAGAATGCAGAAGTCATTATCCCCTTTATATGTCTGTGAAAAGTTCAACTTAAACCTGGAATCTTCAACTCCCCCATGCATACACCTGGTGAAACCAGTATTCATATGCTGGGAACCCACATGGAATATATTTGAGGTTAGAGGTAATACTGTAGAACATGTGAAGATATTTCACGTTGTCTAAATTGCATCATAGTAACTAATGGAAAGTGCCAAGGCTACTGCCCTGTACCTGTGGAAGACACTTCCAAGGGCGGCTTGGTTATTTAGCTATTATTCCTGGTTATCTGAGCTATCTAACCACTCACTTGCTCACTTCTCTGCTACTTCTTTGAAACTGTCTTAAAAGACACGCTCTACTTGATTAGGATTAAAATGCTGAAATTTCCTTTCTTGCTGAACTTAAGCATAGAACAAGCCTATTCCTTTGGATGCTCAATAGAAATGCTGCCTTTATTTTATTTTTCTTTTTTAATAAAAGCAAAAAAACACACAGACCAAGAATTAGGTCAAACTGAAGTCTCAATACTGCAAGCCTTTATTTATTTGTAAGAATAATCCTACTGGGGTTTCTTGCCAGATGTATGCTAAAAGGCAACAACATTCCAACTTGGAATACACACCTCCATAGAAAATTTGTTTCTGAAGGACAGCCTGAATTTTGTTCAGGTTGCTAAGATGATTCAGCTTTCTGGAAGAGATGAAGAAGCCTGCTTGAAAAGATAGACAGGATTCTAAATCTTTACATCTTTTAATTGTTAAAGTGTTTTTCAAAGCACAGCAACTTTCTTTAAGTTGTCCTCAGATTTAAAATCCTTTACTAGGAACAATTGGTAGAACAATTTTCCTCTCAGAAAAAAAAACCAAACCCAGTGTGAGATACATGGGTGAAATTAGCTATTCCTCCTATTTCTCAAACCTTGTTTTTCTGAACCTTCCTTCTGTTACTACTTACTATGTAACATGAGGCACATTCACAGTATTTTAATCCAAACAACCTTTTTGGGTCAGTGATCAGCTGTCTTTGGGATTAGTCCAGCTGATGCTGGCGGTTCACAATTTTATTCCCTATCCCCACCACCTCTGCCTCCACCCACTGAGCAACTCCTTGGAAAAACTGGTGATTTTTAAGAGATTTGTATACCCTAAGGATAGGCAGAAGTGACTTCTTTTCAGTGGGTGCCTGAGAAGATGATTACTCATGGTACTTTCCATTTGTAACATTTTATTATCTAGGATATTGGGACGAGCTATGCAAATTCAACATGCAAACAGTGATGACCTGAAAGTGTAACAACCGGAACTATGGCAACTTGTTCCTAGTTACTTGTTCAGTGTTCAAAGGGTATTTTTCCTGTAGAATATCATTAAATGAGTAAGAAGGTATTCACTGCCTTATGGAGTATGAGATCGGCTAATGCTACAAGTGAGATTGATTCATATAATTCCCTTTTTGGCTTTCAGCCATGATGCAGTCATATGCTTTATCTCTGTTCAGACTACACTTTTTTTTTTTTTAATAATGAATCATAGTACATCCCACTCCATTTCAGAAACAGCACATTGCCTTTCAAAATGATGTCACAACACTTACTGCTGCTGGCTGACCGCCTTAACAGCAATCGGAGAGCTGGACTAAATAAATACTGTATATTATTTGGCAAAATCATTTGTGGTTGTGTTCTCCAGCACAGTTTCCAAGATAACCACCAACTCTACTTGAAACTTGGCAACTTTGTTCTGCCACTTTCAGGCTCCAATTGTGAAGCTGGCTTACAGATGCTGCTACCACGCTTAGAGCTACTGTGTGGCAGTCAAGTGAGAGAGGTAGAAGGGTCGCTCGCTGTGACAAGCCAAATTTGACAGCTCATCCGAAATTCCACCTCGAAAAATGGTCAATTTTTTAAAAAGGGCCTTATTTGGCTCCTGTAGAAACACAAGACATAGCTTCCACTCAGAATGAAACAGAGCAAGGGATTTAAAGTCACTGCTTAGGCACACTCCAAGCACACCACTCTACTGCCCATCCAAGTAACTTGAAAGTGAAGCACTCCCTGTAATCCCAAACAGGATTGGTAACATTAGTCCAACACAAACTTCATGTTTTTCTCCACCTGAGCAGCAGATTTGTTCCAAAACATGGTAAAGTTTTTATTTATTCCTCCCTCCCCATCCCCCCACTCCCCTCTTTAGGGCTGCCTGGCTCTTCCTAGTATTTAAATGAACCGTATGGGAGATGGAGTCCCAGCAGCATCTGAAATGCTCGGGGCAAAAGGGAACAGTCCCTTCCAACTCCGTCAGCTGAAATCCCCATTCCAGCAGCAACTACAGGGTCTCCCGATTCTGCACACTGAAACCAAAACATTTACAGCCTCCTATTTCTGTTACCCTACGCGGCACTGGTGCCAACAAGAGACCTTGGAAATCTCTCCCTCATAATAACCCCTCAGCGGGCACACGTTTCTTGTTCTCTAAACAATGTTGACATGCCAAAGTCTAGAACCATGTGCACTATATCAAAACAATACCAACTTCCCTAGCTAAAAGCCAGGAATCAGCACAATGCCAAAGTTCTTGTTAAAAGCCTTACTAAGAACAGTGATAGTTTGGCAAATTTGGGAGCCTCAGTGTCTCCCATTCAACCTTTTCTTCTTTTGAAAATTTATTAATAATTACTTATGAAATGGACAATACAAAACCACTTTCTGAGGTTCCCTGGATACACTCATCAAGTTTTTTTTTATGTTGCTTCCCAAAATGAAACAACTATTTCCACTGAAAGATGACTTTTGAGTTCTTCATTTCATGTAAACAGCCGTTTAGTCCCACCACCTAAGCACTGCTATTTATCACATCTTTTTTACCTCCTCCCTACACCCTGGTTGCTGACTTCACTGGCAGGGTTCACACTACATCTTTCCGTGACATTGAGAAAGAGAGACAAAACACTGCCCAACAGCGATTTATTTACAATTATTCCAAATTGTTGTTTTTCTGCAGGATAAAATCCAAGATGTGTACATTCTTTCAAAGTGTTAACAGCAGTAGATCTGGCAGACCAAAAGTTCTTGACTTGCTAGATTTACCAATGTTTTCAAGACACAACAGACTCAAATAAAACTGGACACAAACACTGATACTATTTTGCTGCATCTGCATTAAGACAGTTTTGTATATTTCTTTTCCTGCTCCTAAATTATCTTCTATTATATTTGAGTCTTTTAAGAAAATCAGGTTTTAGCAACTGAGAACTGAAGTGTCAGAGTACAGCACTAACCAAAGTGCCATGTGCTTGAAAAAGCTGAAAGAAGTGGCGTTTTTGTATGACAATCCATTGAAAACTGTTACCTGACCATTGTTAGTCATGACCCTTTAGCTATGATATACAAATGGTAATCTATATAGAAACTGCAGAGGCTTACCCTTATTTGGAGGGGTGCAAGAAATTAACTGTGACATGACCAGGAAAAAAAAAAACAACAAAACATCAAGAACGAAAGAAGTTTTGGGAAATGTAACAGTAGTTTAAGGGCAAGCAGCCCTAAGGGGCTCAGAGAAACATGGTCATTTTCCGTGGCTACTGGTAAAAGAAGCCAATATGTTCATCACACACCATTTAAACAAATTTGTCTAACTCCAAAAACATAAGAGAAGGAATGATTTATAATCTACAGTCAGTCTGCCATGCCGAGGGCATCTCTTAAAAGGACACTGCATGTACCACAATGTTAGTTTTGTCACTTTTTATTCAGTCAGATCCCCCTTTAACTAGAGCTTATACACGGCTCTTGACCCTTAATGTCTCCCTGTTTAATATCTCCAGCAATCACGTCCTGTTTTGCACTTTACAACCTCCAGAGAAAGTGCCGTAGTGGAATACACATGCAGATACACAAGTTGAATATACATGTTACTGCACTCACCCCCTGCTGCAGTAAGTCAACCTGCCATTAACATGCAAATAGAATGGTCTCATTAGCCGACAAACAACACCCACTGACCTGCTTTCACTAGAGACAGTATCTCCTCATTTCTGAAACTCCTAAACTTCACATTCAAAAAAGAAAAAAAAAAGGAA